>JAHDVE020003399.1:0-84316 GCA_022606495.2 Halesus radiatus | reverse complement strand
ATTACACTTGTTTATTTATAAATATTTTATTACACAGTGTCAAGAAAATTGCATTTTTGGCTAGTCGACCTGCGTGGCAAAGCGGTTAGGGTCTTAGCCCCAGATCCAGAGATCGCGGATTTAATTTATACTAAATGTATTATTTAATTGACTCGTCACAGGGGGAAGATAATTTCAGTACTGCTCCTGATTTCAGATTTTAATAGTTAGGTACTCCCCTTGCCCTTCCCACGTCCTTCAGCCCCACAACTCACAACATTTCCCAAAGTAGGGATGCCATAGACCCACTGACTCTTTCGGAACATAAAATAGTTCATTGGATCTCCCACGAGTATTTTTGTTAGGAACGCATAATTTTACCTGTTTCAACATAGGTGGATTATATATATGGTGTTGAAATCAAGCATTACTATTAAGAATAAGGATCGATGTAGAATAGATGATATATCGACTTCTTGGAATATCAGGGTTCCATCTGACACGGCAATGTTATGCGATAATGAGTGTTAAAGTTACCTTCTATGGATCACATAATCGCATGGCATTGCTGTGTCAGATGAAAACTTGTTATTCCAAGGGGTCGATGTGTATTCTCTCATGTGCAACGAAGAGCTTTCAGTATCACGCATTCTTACTGCACCCGGTTTATGTTGATGCTTTACCGACCCGTAATGGAGTGGCCTAAACTTTGCTGTTGGTGTCAATATTGAGGAAACCCGCAGAACATTATTAAAAAATATAAATTTTAATAAGTTACACTTTTCTACAAGGTACAGGAGATATCGTATTTTTTTTTAATTTAATTTTTTAGCATCAACCTAAAGCCATTTAAAGTCGATAAGGGCGTTTTTAATTAAAAAAATAAGCAATTAATACATAGCCCATATAAGTGTAATCTATACCGAATTGAAAGAAAAAATCTTTTCTACTCCTAGGGCCCGGACAGGCCGATCATATTGATTATCTGTTCCGAATCGGACTTTTATTTAAATTTGTTTGATTAATAATGAGTATACTATTAGTTTTTTTTGGCTTTCCTTATGTCTAATGCTTCTAAGTTATCTAGTAGAATGCCTATTCCATTTTTATGCAGTAAGCTAGTGCCTGTAATTTTTATTGAATATGTGGTCTGTTTCTAAGAGGTGGCTGGCAAATACCGAGGACCCATTATTATTGAGACATCGTAATTTTTCTTTTACCCGGATATTAACATTGCGCGACGTTTTGCCTACATAAAAAGCGGGCAATTGTTGCATTGAAATGAATAAATGCCCGAGTTGCCTAAACTGTCTTTTTTTATCTTTACCATTAATTAAAAATTTACTTATACTATTGTCCGAGTAAAATGCTGGATTTATATCTAATGGAAGGTTTTTAATGCTTTGTTGAGAAAAGTTATTGATATAGAAGATTCTACGCCATTGATACTGCTAATTATTATTATTATTATTTTGTATTTATATGAAGTCCGCGTAAGAGTCCCAACTGCTCCCAACCGTCTGGAGCCAGTGAGACTATGGGAACCCCAATTGGGGAATGTTATGAGGCTGACGGTATTGGGGATGGGAAGGAGAGGGGAGAGAGTAAGGTAAGGAAATACCTGGCTATTCGGATCTGGTCACCAAACACGGCTAAAAGCCATTTCAAGTAACGTTTCAATTCTGAATAAATCTAACTGAGAGTATCTTCCACTCTCGAACGTGCGCAAATGTATTATAAATTATTTTTAAATTAATGAATTGTGAAACAGCACAAATTAATTAAATAAAATTTAATTGCGCACGCCGGGATTTGAACCGCGACCTTCGGATTCGTAAACGAGAGCCTTACCCCTCGACCATGGAGGCGGTCATTATTATTATTTATTATATAATAATTAGGTTTGCTAGAGTTGAATAAAAATTTATTAGACGTCAATTTTTAAAGGATGATATTGACTATGTTTTTATGAAAACCGTTATTTTTTAATTATGGATAATTCTAATGAAAAGTTTTTAAATTATAATGTCACATCACCAAGTTACCCCTTCATATGAAAATATAGCATATTATGAGTTTACAATTGGGTTTTCTCACATCAGTTGCTATGTATTATCCTTTTTCACGACTGATTTTTCAATTATTTTGTTTTTACCAGCATTAAGGCAGTTTTATCGATTTATTTACTATACATTTAGAGAATAATTTATCTCTGTTATGATCAGCCATTTATATTTATTATATTGCGTAGGCAGGTGTCTAGTACTATTTAAGTCATGCATCGTGTTATGATTAAAAGTAAGAAAATATATACAATATTTTGCATTGGAAAAGTTGGAACACGTTGATATCGCGACACTGGTCGTTCGCGGGAGTCAACTTTTGTCGATTTTTATAAAATGAAGCGTCGGTGAAATTATATAACATTACAATTAAGTTTAAATACAATTTTCAAATGGAGAATCTGACAGCAAAGAGACAAGTAGTCTCTTTAACTGAAGGTTGGAGATAAGCGACTTGTAGGATATTGCTGTCCCTTTTATAGGTGCTCTCGTTTCTGGGGTCGTATTCAGGAGATGATGCAATTCCACGTCCGGGACCATTATAGATGGTAAGGGCACGGCTAGACAAGGTGTCCGGGTTCATTGGAGATTATTGTTGTTGACACGGCTAGATAAAGTGGAGAGCCGGCTGCATACTTTCTTCGGGTCGGGGGCATTCGGGCATTCTATAGTAGGTAACACAGGCGAAGCCGGGTATAAACCCTATAATGCTTCTTTGCGTGGTTTGACTCAAAGGACCAATTCTCCAAATTATGTCATCAGTATTGATAATTATTGGGAATAAATTTCGCACTCGCTGAGTCTCGATGAACAGTATCCTCAATATATATAATTTAAGCCTGAGGAACATGCGATAAAAAAGCTCAAATGTGACAAAGGTATGGAAAGGAACTTATTTTGTTTCAGCTCCTTTGCTTTCGCGAATCTCCCGTATAATAACTTCAATTGTCACTAGTATCCTGTTACAGTTTCCTTTTCTCTCCCTACACTCATGTATATAAAATAATTAAATTTCACTTACACTCGATCCGAGATTTTAATTTCAACCGAGCAGCCGAAAATAGGTAGTAATAGAGATATGAGGGGGGTATTAAATTTTTAGGATTTTTGTAATTGGAAACCATATACCTTTCCGAGCTACCCGTATAGAATTTATAGATAAACCATTCTTAATATTTCTTGCGTCTTCAGACTAAATAAGGGGTACAGAAATGGTATTTTAGCAATTTGATCGATCCATGTCCTAGATAGTCCACTCTGCCAGTGCGGCGTGGAAAATGAGACCCTTGACCATATATTTTTTAATTGTAAAAATCGTTCGTCCTTCAAAGGCATTTATCGTTTACTTCTTAAAATCACCCACCAATCTCCCCTTAATATCCCATATTTACTGTCTCTTAACAATTCTCGAATTTTCTCAGTTCTATACAAGTTCATAGACTTGAATGACTTCAATATTTGAGATCTCCTATTCCCTTATAGACTTTACATAAAAATACAAACATTTGCTTAATTTTAATGGCACATAGCACTCTCCTTAGGGTGAATTGCCTTATACAAAAAAAATAAATTTGATCGTGTTTTTTTCTTAGCACGTCACATCGGTGTTATGGTACCTACGCTGGTAGGTGAGTAATTGCGATTTCTATTGTTTATTTTAATCTTCAGACATCACCTTCTAGTCTGCTAACTAAAGCTATACTATAAAAGACAAATCTATAACTAAATATTGCACTTGGACAAAAATCCTGAAACTTTAATACTTTATATTCTATGAAATACATATCGTGTCCGTAATATGTGCAGTTTATAAACGAGTGAAGGCATTTTCGAACTTTTTACTTAAAATTCCTTAAATTTAATAGCTTATATTTAGAACTTTTTTCACTGGAAACAAGTAGCGTGCAGTCAGAAATATAAGCAAAAAAGCTGTGCCTACCCCCCAATGAAAACAAATCATAAAAAGAAAAAACAAAACCGCCACAAATTTCTGTGTTATCAATCGAAATGTGTTTTTCCATAATTTTCCGAACATATTTTATGTCACAATCGTTCTACATTGATATTTGTTTTTCTCTTTGACTAATTTGTACTCTAATTTATAAAAAATCACAGATTTTAAGTTTCCAACACTACCTCTAGGTTAAAGACTAACATGAAAAAAATGTTTTTTTTTTTCACTTCCGCCATCTGTGGAGGAAAAAATGAGTTACCAAATATTTCACTGGAGAAAATTATTACAAAAATAATATCTCGAATTAACGTTTAAGCAGTTCATTTTTTACCATTTTATCACATGATTGCGTTTTATGAGAATTCCCTACCAATACATAATATTCCGTACGGTTTCTGTACGCATATATTGTAATTTAAACTTGTTCCTCTTTTTTCTTTCTATGTATTATGCAATTTCATACATGTTTACATCATCCGAAATATAAAAACACGTAGATTTTTTTTTCACAATGTCATGCACTCATATTATATTATATTATACACTTGGATATTATGTATTATGTAGATCAGGCTATTACTATTTTTATTTAAAAAAAAAAAACTTTTAACAAATTAAAAACCTATCCCTTTATAACTTCTTTGTGTCATGCACTTATACATTATTATACATACATATACGAGTATATCGTAAATATGTTACACTTATATACCAACTGTGTTATTTTTTTTGTTCATTTTTTTTATCTTTCTTTACACAAAATCATTTAAATGTTAAAATATGTAAAAACCCATTGGGGCGTTAATAAATAAATAAAATTTAAATGCAATATTTTTATCAATAATATAATATAAAAGAAAAATGTGAACAGCCTACTTTTCTTCGTAGATCAATACGCGCTACGCTGGATACCGTACACATTTTCATAACTACCCGTATAGATTTTTTTTTTAAATTTAATGTAAATCAAATTTAATAATGTTATTATTAAGTTCTGCAAGTATTTAGTTTTTATTGTTGTGACAGCTGTTTCATTCGTTGCATATAAATAAGTCGTCACAATGTGGATTAACCAGAGTTTGGAAATGACCTCAAACGCCGAAACAGCTGTCACAATAATAAAAACTAAAAACTTTATAATAACATTATAAAATTTGATTTAACATATAATTAAACACAAAAACAATTAATACCCTTATGGAATTTACAGATACGTCATTCGTAGTTTGCCTTGCGTTAGCAGACTAAAAAGGGGGTACAAAAACGATATTTTGTTAATTTGATGTTTTTTTTTTAGCCGGTCATGTCGGTGTTACGGTAGGAGGTACCTACGCTCGTAGGTGAGTAATTGCGATTTCCATTGTTTATTTTGGTCTGTCTTCAGACAGCGGGAGCGGGGTTCTTGTATTATTTTGAATGTTAGATAAATGTGTATTGTACATTGCGCGTGCTTGCCGTACTATTAATGTGGTTTACTTGACGAGCCGAGGAAAGCATTAGCGCTGCTTAATGTTAAATACCACACCAGCGAATATTATATCATATTAATATGATAAATGTACACGGTGAACATTTACAGACTGCAAAAAAAAACACTTAATTACTAATCAAAAAGACATTTGAAGAAGGACGATTGTAGGAAACTCAATTTGGAGCACTGAATGCTTTAGTGGGTAATTTATTTATTAAAATTTATTCAAAAGATTGGTCATCACTTTGTGGCGTCATTATTAATAAATTACGTAAAATTTGCTGATACCAACCCTGATGTATGGCAGTGAGGCATGGAATTGGCAGAGAATGAAAGTAAACTGAATGCCGTAGAAATGAGATATCTGAGGCGAATGTGTGGTAAAACCACGTATGATCGTGTGAAAAATATTGAGATTCGTAAAGAATTTAAGGCTGATGTAAGCGTCAAGAGCAAGATTAAGAAAGGGACGCTTAGATGGTTTGGGCATGCAGACCGAATTAACGAAGAAAGGAGTTTGAGGAGAATATATGACGCGTATGTGAATGAAAGAAGAAGCAGGGGATGCCCGAGAAAGACATGGCACGATCAAGTGAATCAAATACTTGAGTCGGGCCATGTCAGAAGTCGGAATAATAGAAGAGAATATATGAGACGATGTATGAATATAAATGAAGCAAGAAGTGTATGCCAAGATCGAGTTGTATGGCGGTCCGTCCTCTCTGCCTACCCCTGCGGGGAAACGGAATGATGGCTAGTTAGTTAGTTAGACTTAAAAATTACTTTGTATTCACCACTTTATTAATATTTACATATCAACAGAAAGCGATATGTTCTTCACCAGAAATATATAGAATACTAAATATATTAATAATTTATTTATTAATTATCCTTTATTCATGGTAAATTTATACTATTTACAAACGTCATTAAAAAAAATACAGATCAATATAATAATATAAATAAATTTTAAGAACAGACAAAATTGTATTATATTACTTATTTTATTTTGTCAATACTTGATATTATTATTTCTTAGTATTCTATATATTCCTGATGAGGAAAGCATCGTTTTCGAAACATGTTTATACGTATATATTAAGAAAGTGGTGATTACAAAGTATTTTTTAATTCATTCAGTACATTTAAATTCATTGACTTAAATAGCATTCTCGTCATTATAAAACAATTAAGAAAACACTCTCATCAATTCATGTGGGGAAAGCAGCTTTGATCTGTAAGTATCTCACATAATGGAGAATTTTTAATTATCATATTTATTTTCAACGTCAATTGGATTTACCGGTAATAAATCATTTCAAACCACCGTCCAAATTAAAATTGGGTGGGAGTATATAAAATCATGCAAGTAAGTCATCTCAATGTGGCCTGACCGAAAACTAAAATACTTTTATTATTAAATAGAAATTAAAAATAAATAATAATTTAATTAATTCAGTTAAAAAAAAGTGAATCAAATACTCGAGTCGGGCCATGTCAGAAGTTGGAATAATAGAAGAGAATATATGAGACGACGTATGAATGTGAATGAAGCAAGAAGTGTATGACAAGACCCAGTTGTTTGGCGGTCCGTCCTCTCTGCCTATCCCTGCGGGGAAACGGTATGGCGGTTATTTAGTAAAAAAAAAAAGATTGTTACTGACCAACACTCTTATGCCTCGACCACACAATCGCCCAACGTAACAACCCGAACTCGATTCGGAGTTGGGACGTTGGCCGATCATTTAGTGACTATAAATCGGGCAACTACACGATCGGCCAACGTTCCAAATTCGAACTTCAAACTAGTGATGCCGTTTTAGCTAAAATCGGTATCGGAAATTTATAATATTATTGACGAAATTCGTTTCTCATTAGGTATTCATAATACCGGAAATAAATATAATGGATAGCTGTTGCGCCTGTTTTAGATCGGTATTTTAACGAGTCAGATTGAAGCGCAAAAAAATATAACAACTAGTCCCTATTGAGGTGTAAAATCACGAAAAAGAGCGCTATACAAATTATTCAATTATTATTATTAGCCAAATATGCATATTTGGGTATTTATTTGGGGGTTAATTGCACATTTGTGTTTTTTTTGTCATTATGAACATAGTTCAGTTATGTTTTATTCTTCGCGCAGTGCGTCCGTCGGGATCGCCTGTCGAAATCGTACTGAACGGCCAATGTGTGAAGGCCGGTTTGTGCGAGTTCGGTCAACTATTTTGAAGGTTGGGTCAACTAGTTCGCCACCGGGAGATCTCGGGCGCACTTGCTGAACTTGAGCCAAAGTTGGCCCAATGCGTACGAACTAACCCTCTACACAATCGCCCAAACGTTCGAGTTGGGAGGTCGGGCGATCGTGTAGTAGGGGCATACAAAGTGCAACGCTGATTTAAGCGTAATAAGCTAGATTAAAAAAGAGATGTTTGGGACATGTGGACTGAATTAACGGCAAAACGGGCGTCAGAAAAATATGTGACCTGAAAGTAAAATGGTGAAAAAAGTCAATGACGCCCTTCAAATCCATTGCACGATTAAATGAGCCAAATAATTGTGTTCGATCAATCCAAGATCTAAAATTATTCAAAGGTGCTCGAGGGATGGATGTGTGGCCGCTTTCATACAAAACAGAATGTTGAATTTATTATCAAAATACTCAACAAAACTAAATTACCTGTTTTTAAATAAACAGGTACAGCATTACTGCTCAGAAGTTCTGAATTGATTTCAAATTGATTTCTTTTTTATTATAAAGTATAAAAAACTGGCCATTAAATAAACGGTTTTTCATGATTCTAAAAGCGATTATTTATAAGTAAATTGTGATTATTTAAAAATTTAAAAAATGCATTTTAAAAATACCTACACATTTTGAAGAAACATAAAATAAAAAAATTAAAAAATTTTAAAGCATATTTATGGGCTTAAATTTAAATAAAAAACGACAAATTTTTCGTATGCAATTTAATATGTCGATCCTAATAAAAACGCATTTTTGTTTCACATTATATCATCATGTTTACGTAATACCTAGATAGGATAAACATTTTTGAGCAGTACCAAATATTTGCTATACATTTTGATTAAAAAAATATCATTCAGTGTGTTTTGGCATTTTGGCTCCAAATTCAAAATTATGTTTTTAATGAAAAAGGCCGCGAAACCGCTTTTCTTAACTTTGAAGTGTGGGGTAGTATATTTGTGATAATTTAGTAGGTACAAATGATGTAATAAATGAATGTGAATAAATCAAGGAGTGTACACAAATACAGAGTTACGTAGTGGCCAATCCTGTCTGCCTAACCTGGGGAGGAATAACGTGATGATGAATGGTGGGTTAGTTATTAAAAAAAAAATATTTCATCCTTGGGTGCACTTCTGAAGAATTTCAGTTTCGTAAATTTTAATAGATCTTGCAAAGAATCAGTGCGGTGTGAATATTACCACACGGTACAACATTATACCAGCGTTTCTAACGTTATTAATTATAATTTCGCCAACTTGCGAATTAGATTAATCAGAGTACGTCACGCCAACGCAACGCACTGGTAATTTATATTTTAAGAATTAATTTCGTCGTGAAATGATTTAGGTTTTGATATGATAATCGCGGAAATAGCCCGAGGAGCCTATCTCAACATGTTTTATTTTAATTGAATTGTCATTGTAGTGGTAAATGACCCAGCTCTACAAGGTTGCGAATTTCCCTTTAATATTTGTACTTTGAAAATAATCTCAATAACCCTGTACGCACACCGCGCTCCTAGCGTTCGAGGCGGTTCCCAACCAACAAATATTTAAAAATTAATTATAAAATTAATTTGTACTATCGTATGAACCTATCATCTAAGTTGATTGTTTCATTTAATTAACTTTGTATTAACCACTTTATTAATATACACAGATATCTGCATATTTCGAAAGTAATGCTTTCTTCATCAGGAATATATAGAACACATTGATATAATATAATATAATAATACATTAATATTTATTTTACATAATTATTACTTTATTAATACAATTACCAGTTTATTAATATAATTACCAATTTTATTAATATAATTACCAGTTTATTAATATAACTACCACTTAATTGATATAATTACCACTTTATTAATATAATTACCACCTTATTCATATAATTACCACTTTTATAATATAATTACCACTTTATTAATATAATTACCAGTTTATTAATATAATTACCACTTTATTGATATAATTACCACTTTATTAATATAATTACCACCTTATTCATATAATTACCACTTGTATAATATAATTACCACTTTATTAATATAATTACCACCTTATTAATATAAAGATATCTACATGATTCAAAAGCGATGCTTTCTTCATTAGAAGTAATACTAAAAATAATAATTTCAATTATAGATATATGCATAAGTAGATATCTTTTTTCATATGAATACCGCACAAGAATCCCAACTGTCTGAACCAGTGAGACTATGGTATCCCCAATTGGGGAATTTTGTGAAGCTCAAGGAATTGGGGTGGGGAAGGACAAGGAGAAGAGGAAGGTGGGGAAATACTTGGCTATTCAGATGTAATCACCAAACACGGCTAAAAGCCACTTCAAGCAACGTTTCAATTCTGAATGGTGGTTTTTCACCAGGGCGATACCGAGAGTACCTTCCACTCTGGAACGTGCGCAAATATATTATATATTATTTTTAAATGAATTAATTGTGAAACAGCACAAATTAATATAATAAAATTTACTTGCGCTCGTCGGGATTTGAACCCGCGACCTTCGGATTCGTAGTCGAGAGCCTTACCCCTCTACCATGGAGACCGTAATAAAGTGGTGAGTACAAAGTTATTTTTTTAAATTAATTTATTAATAATGACGCCACGAAGTGAATATAAATCTTTTGAAGAAATCACAATAAACATTTTTTTAGCAGTCAAGGGGGCAAAGGAAGTAGTGAAAACATAAGGCATTAAACGGACTGGCACCATTATACTTGACTGATCCCTGCGTGAGGGACAACCTTTATTAATTTATTTATTTAATATCAACGGTATAAATATACCAGAAACAATAATTACACGTCACAGTTAACTACACGCATGAGAATATCGCACAAATAATTTAAAAATGTAACTATTAAATGTGGCATTAGGTCGTACAATGACATCAGAAAGTATATGAAGAACAAAAGTTCATGAAGGATATAAAAATGTGTACATGTAAATCATAATATGGTAAACTTTAGTTATATTAATATTAAATGAATTTATATATATACTTCACCACTTTATAAATATACATTGATATCTGTATAATATAATATAATATATGTATTCATATATTCCTCACGATGAAAGCATCGCTTTCCAAACATGTAGATATCAATGTATATTTACTAATTATTACTTACTTATTACTATTTTTTACCTACATATTTACTTATTACTAATTATATAATTTTATTTACATGTTATTATTTACCTGTTTTTATTTTTATGTACTTATTACTATTTACATAATTTTATTTACTTATTATTATTTACGTGTTTTTATTATTATGTACTTATTACTATTTACTTATCAATATTTACTTAATACTGTATTTGTATTGTTATATGATTATTACTATTTACTGATTATTATTTACTTTTTGTTATTATTTAGTTTTTATTATTTATTTACTATTTTTTACTTTTTAATATTTACTTATTTTTATTCATGTATTATTATTATTTACTTATTACTATTTACTGACTATTATTAAATTTTAAACCCGCTCAACACGGGATTGTCCTACTGAGATGAGTGACTAATGTTTTTGTTTTGATATTTAAATTTAAAAATAAGAATAAATAAATAAATAAAATGGTGAATATTAAGTATGTTTTTTAAATTCATTCATTAATAATGACGCAACAAAGTGTTTGAAGAACTTATATATTAATATCGATTGAAAAGATATAGTATGGCCTTGTTGTGCTTACCTTCCGTACAGTTAAATAGATTCGCTACATCTGCGTATCCATTATTAACTTAATCTAGGTACAAGCGAGTGTTTGTAATGCTCAGTCCTGATGTAGTTACATTTAAACAGGATTTTGAAACGAGTTTTTCTCGTAAGTATGTGTAATTGAATGAGGTTAATTAAATCAGGGCTCCATTTACAATTTTGAACATAAATATCAAGTCGGAAATAATTCTTCGATCTGAAAGATTAACTAAATTTAGTTCTTTTATCGAGTTTTATAGTCAATGCTTTCAATGGGAATACCGAGTTTATAATTAATGTGTCTTAAGAAGTTTTGTTGAATTTTTTTTATTGAATCCGAATGTATTTTAAAATGGAGGAACCAGATCGAGGAGTTATATTCAACTTGACTACGAACTAAAGGTGAATAAAAAGTTTTCAAGCTAGAAATATTCCTAAATCCTCTGGAATTTAAATGAAGCCAACCATTTTCATTCCCTTGTTTTCGATTTCGTTTACATGTGATATAAAATTTACTTTAGAGTCGAAAATTATTCTCAGGTCAGTAATTTCATCGACGACAGAGGTAAGGGTTAAGTTATTAAGTTCATATGGATAAATAATTGGCTGACTTATTTTGAAAAATCTTGTTGAATGTTACTTATTTACTTACTCAGAGAGAACCCACGCTCAGGTCGACCAAGTCTGATGGGTCAGACAGACTGGTTGAACCCCCTCGTACAAATGCTGCTAAACTTGGAGACAGAACTTTTATTGTACTGGCTTCACATTCTTGAAATGACCTTCATTTGGTTTGAGGGCAGAAAGAAACTTCGAAACCTTTAAGGAAAATCTAATTAATCTATCGATTTAAAAGGGGATATAGACTTTAACAAAATACGAAGCGCCCTTATGGTGAATTAACTCACTGAACTAAAATTAATATTATTGAATTCTCTTATTTTTCTAATTAAAAATAATGTATGGCATATTTGTGGCACGTTCCAGAGTGGTAGATGCTGTCAGAATTACCCTGGTGAAAGACCACCAGTAAGAATCGAAACGTCTCTTGAAATAATAATAATAATTGAATTACGCCGTTTTCGTGGGTAAATCACCTCAAGGGCGCTTTATAATTAATTTATATAACATATCACTTGACGTATAACTAATACCTTACAGCTAAAATTTATTACCATTGACTTACAACTAAGAATTATGGCTAAGGATTAACTACTGAGACTTATAATTCGTGACTTACCTCCATGGCTTATAGCCAGTGACTTACCAACTAAAAGTTATAGATAGTGACTTACAATTGGAACTTTATAATTAGAATATAAACATATATATAACCCTAAAACATATTTAAAACTAATACATATTTATGATCAAATGCATATTTTGTACACAATACTGCAAAATGGCTTTAGCCGGGTTTGGGGTCCAAATCTGAATTGCCCGGTACTTCCCCATCTTCCTCTCCCCCATCTCCTTCCCCTCCTTAATACCTTCAGCCTCACAACAATAATATTATTAGTAATCGGATGACTTGTATAGCGCCGTTTTTTGTGAAAAATCACCTCGAGGGCGCTGTACAACATACCTCATTTAGGGATGCCATAGTCTTACTGGCTCCAAACTGTTGGGAGCAGTTGGGACTTTTATGTGGTTATTAATTTATTTTATTTTTTATTAAAAAAAAATACAATCCAAAAAGTCCCGATTAGCTACTTTTTTGTACTTCGTCTAACGGGAGCTTGTTATTCAAAACTCAAAGTATATTTACTATTAAGGTTACAATATGTATATAAAATAAAAACATTAAAAAAAAACATACGTAACAAACTTAAATCGTAAATATTTTTCAATAATCTTACTCAAAAATATTTCTACAAAAATTCAAAAAAAAAAAAAAATACACATCAATAAATCATTAAAAAAAATATTTCCTTATTATCTAATATTAATATCTTCTTTCAGCTAACCAAGTTTTCAATATATTTATTAATTGTTTAGTTTTAATACGGTTTTTTTTATTTCATAAATAAATGAAAAAATTGAAATCTGGAGCTTAAAGTACCACTAACGTATTCTTTATTGTTCGCAGAAAAATGATTACATTTTATGAAAACACATTAAAAATACCTGTAACACACATATTCTATTCGTTACCAAGATGGGTCGAATTATGGCCGGACGCTATTTTATCACCGTGGCTAACAGAGCGTATATTCTCGGTTAAATCAACAGCAAAATTTCACGGTTACCCAACAATTCATTCACAATGCTGTATCAACAAGCGATATCAGATGTTATTGCTGTTCAACAGAATGCCGTATATAGCGTGGAGAGTATGGGTCACAACCTATCCGGTGTTAGGGGAGCTAGAGGAAAGAGATCTTATGAAAACATAATAAAATTTAAACGGCACACATCGAACACATTCTACTGGTGCAGTTTCTAATCTAAACGGAATTTCATTTACATCCATCCGAGCGCTGACATCACGATCCATCGCGACCGTAACCTGGCTCTTAGGCCACTCTCTGACGGTTCGGTAGGGAATCGACATAAACCTCGTGCGTGATACCGACAGGGCACTGCGCCATACATTTCAATTGGCGCTAGCTCAGGACTCGGGGGGAAGCGGGAGCGGCGCGACGTACTTCTGTTATACCACAAGCGGGACAAAAATTCAGTAGATCCTCGGTAAACACGCATCCGGTAAATCTGTGCACTGCGTTTCGATCGTTTACGCGCCATTCATTCGTTGAGTTCAAACATGGAGCGGGATATGAATTTTCGGCTAATAATGGAGGTAGAGAAATATGCACGCCTTTATAACTATAAATTACCGGCATATGCAGTAAAGGGGACAACAGATAAAGCTCGGTCTACAATAGGAGGAATTCTTATATATGGAGTAACGTGCTTCGATGTAGGAGTGGACCCAAAATTTTCTCCTTTTTTTTCTCGTTCGAAGGAATAAATATTATACTAGAGCCTCGTCTTCACTTGATTCACTCGACATTTTTCGATTTTTACGATTTTTATTTTTATTTTTCAGCGGTAAATGTGATAACAGAAATCTGAGATACAGACAATTTACTGGCGGCTACAAATCACTCAAACATTTCCCGCATTTTTGCTGCACCCGGTTTATGTCGGTTCCCTACCGGACCGTCAGAGAGCGGCCTTACATTCGTTTCTTACTGACGTCAGAATGAATGGACTTACCTTAAAGCTTTTTCTGGTCGATATTTTATATTATGTATCCAAAATTTGAGTTCCAAAGTAAATTAATCTTTTTTTTTTAATTTTAAAGCCCATCATAATTCTGATAGTAAAACCATAGTTTTCACTTAAATCGCGAAAAATTCATTCCTTTAATGGCCTATATTTTATAATATAAAAAAAAAAAAAAAAAAATTGCTTCTAATCCGTACTATATACTTATTACACTTTTTGACGGAAAAAAATCATAAGGTTTAGGTGAGTATTTTGGCCTCAAATCCAAAATTAAGTTTTGTATGAAACAGGCCGCGCAGCAGTTAATAATAATAATAATAATCGGACCATTTCTATAGCGCCGCTTTTGTGAGAAATCACCTCAGGGGCGCTGTACAAATATTACTTCCTATTCTTATATTATTCTTATATTACATCTATTCAACGAATTTATTTTTAAATTTTTTATTTACATTTATTTTCTCTTTTTGTACAGGCTATCATTACATATTATTTATAGACCATATGATGCAGTCAAATTATCAAAACTAAATTTAATGTTAATTGAAAAAAAAAGAAGCTAACTGTATTTATTCCTTACGATGCATTGCAAGACGCTAATACAAATGAAAGAGTGATTGTTTCCATTATATTCAAGAATGTATTTAAGCTAAGACAAAGAATTATTATCCATATTTTTTGGATAAATAACACAGAATACTCTTAGAAGGATGGAGCGGCGGGGGAGGATGGTGGCCGGTGGGATTGATCATTAAAAATCTTCTTTGTCTTGGTGACGCCCCTGGGCGGCGTGACGGGACGGTTGGTGTTGGTCTGCACAGTTCCTCTTAAAAAACTATTTTGGACGCTTTCAATTCTGTTTTTATGTACTGCTATTCATCTTCCAGCCATAAGACATATTTTGTGCTTTTAAAAACTAAAAATCTCCTCTCCTAATGGGATGAGTCGAGTCATTTGTCTTCTAAGCAGCTTTTTCGCATATTAGCGTTAAAGCTCTCACAAAAGAATATCTGACCGATATTATATGGCATATAGTCGAGAATTTAATAGCCGCTTAAGTTCATAATTTTCCATATCTCAATAAAGTTATTCGTACCATAACACAGCATAAAATAATAAAGCAGATTCTGTGCCTGAATATTTAATCGTGCAATCAACAGAGGCGCACTTTCAAATGTTTCCCCGTGAAAACAATATTTTTAGAACAATATTTTAAAGAGGATATATTTATTATATTGTATACGCCCTATTTAGGTTTGAACGTGTTTTGTTTTAAAATTCAAATTACGATAGTGACACAGGTACAAAACACATCACAGTCGGTACATATTAGATAGAATAGATAGCCTTCACGAAATACAACTAAATATTAATGTCTTACAAAAACAATGTGGATTAACCGCAGTTTGAAAATTGCCTTGAACGCCGAAACAGATGTCACAATAATAAAAACTAAAAATGCTTGCAGAACTTAATAATAACCTTATTAAATTTGATTTACATTAAATTTTTAAAAAAAATAGGTACAATGATATTTAATCATTGAAGAAAATAATATTAACAAAACCTAAATGAAAGATGAAACCGGACAAAAGGACAGAAACTAAAAATATTTCAGTCGCTTCTGGGACTCGAACCCAGGTCCTCTGCCTATCCGGGGCAACGCTGGAAGATAATATTCACAAATCTTGAATTTGACGTATGATATCGATGAAGATGACACAAATTGAACTTGTCTCATTAGCGAAGTCGGTTGAGCGTTGCCCCGGATAGGCAGAGGACCTGGGTTCGAGTCCCAGATGCGACTGAAATATTTTTAGTTTCTGTCCTTTTGTCCGGTTTCATCATTCATTTAGGTTATGTTAATATTATTTTCTTCAATGATTAAATATTACAATGATATTATTAATGTGCAAGGAGATTCCATCGAGCAAAAGTTTTCAAACGCTTTGGGGATGATGGAGAGCATTGAAATGGGTCGGTAATTAGTGACATCGTGAATATCTACCTTTATTGGCGACAACCTTAAAATTCACCTCTGTCCTTAATTACTATTAATTCGCTAAACTAGCAATCATGTACATGTAAGAAAAACAATTTTTTCGAAGGAAGCAAACACTTTGTGGTGTGACATTATATATTAAATGAAAAAAACAATTTGTAAAACACCACTTTTATTTGAATTAATAGCGATCGCCAACCAGGTTTCGCTTCACCGAAGCTTCGTCAGGGCTTATTATTAACTAAAGATAATTACTAACTCAGTTGAAATCCATAAGAAGATGACTCCTAACAGATTCTGCTAAGTCTCTTGTTGTCTGCAGATTGGACTACTTCAATAGTTTGTACGCTGGTCTGCTTAATGTACATTTAAACAGACTGCATGGAGTGTTCAACACAGCAGCTCGTCTAGCATACGGTGCCACCAAATACTGTCATGTCGCACCTCCTTTACATGACTGCCAACACTTGCTGCAAGTCACAGAAAGAGCTCAGTTAAAAAATTGTCTTATGGTATATAAGTTACTGAACGGGCTGGCGCCATCATACTTGACTGATATCTCCGTGAAGGACAATCTCACTTAGAGACAACTCACGCTCAGGTCAGCCTAGTCTGATGAGTTGAACAAACTGGTTGAACCCCTTTTTACAAAAGCTGCTAAATTTGGGAACAGAGCTTTCAATGTACTGGGCTCACATCATTTGAAAAAACATATCTATTTAAAATTATTATTAATATTTACTAGTTCATCCCTGAAATAAAACATTGTAATGTATTATCCCGCCTTAGAACAGGACACCCCTCTGGGAACGATAAAGTGGTGTTTACTTTTGAATCGATCATCACCGCATAATGTTTTAAAATGGATCACTTTCGGAGGGCTTTGTTTGCTGATGGCCCTGCGAAAAAACAGCTATTAAAACGTAAAAAAAACCTAAAAACTAGTACGAAAATTGTAACTACGTAGAAAGTATGCAAGGTTGTCCGGCCTCTCTTCGCTGTCACCTGTCATTCGAGATAATCGTGTTAACCCATGCAGACCTAATATAAAATTGACAGTTGTAGAAAATGCTCGATGCTTGATAATATTTGGAACGTAATTTGAAAAATTATTGTTATATGATTTTTTACAATTCATTAGAAATCATTGCTATATTCATTTGAAATGACATCGGTCTTGTATCGCATGACAAATCATATAAATTGTAAGCAAAAAATTCAACATTTTAAAATTTCGTCGAAATGTATACGATAAAAATACGGTTGAGATTAAACACGAAAATCACCATTCAAAATATAAAAATTACTACTGCCTGAACGAGTAGCTGTAATCAAATGAAAAAAATAACACGCATAGTGCAGTTATACTAGCAATTAGAAATCAAAAAATGACAATTATTATTCGCTTTAGAAAGGGTGAAAAATTTTTTGCAATCTTATATTTTCAAATACGTCCACGGTCTGAAAGTGTTAATTATAACAGTCTCTTGACTATTATACCACCATCCCAAAATCTCAATAGATGTGAATCAATTATACAAAAGACAAAAACTTACGTTACCTCGACGGCCTCCGATGTTGAGTGGTTACGATGCTCGTCAACGAATCCGGAGTTCGCGGGTTTAAATACCAGTGGGCGCAATAAATTTTTATTTATTTTTATAAACAATAATTATTAGCCTGAAACACTGAAAACGAAATGGATGAGTGTTTCAGGCTAATAATTATTGTTTATAAAAATAATTGTTACCCTTTGCGCTATGCACAAAAATCTTGTCTTAAGTTTTTAAGAACTTTAGTTTATCAATTAATAAATTTTTATTTGTTTAATTTGTGTCATTTAACAACTTATTAATTTAAAATAAAATATAGCAGATACTTTGAGTATCACCCTGGTGAAAGACCACCATTCGGAATCGAAATGTTGCTTGAAATGCCTTTAGCCGTGTTTGTTGACCAGATCTGAATAGCTAGGTACTTTCCTCCCTCCCCCTTTCCCATCCCTTCACGCCCTCCCCACAACCTTCAGCCTCACAACATACCCTAATTAGAGATACCACAGTCTCACTGTTGTACGATACTAACATATTTTTTTCTTTTAAACTACTGAAATAAGAGCTATTTAAACGTCAAATCGTTCTTTTCATTTCTTTTCTCTTCTTTAATACTATTACTATTGATAAGTTATTAAATTTACACGACTAATTCATATTTTCCTGCTATTATTCAACAATATTTTAAGTTATGGTCTAATTATTTAAGCGAAAATCCCTTTATTCCTTTCCCTTTCTCCCTTTTTTACACTATATGAATCATGTTTTATTTATATACTTACTGTAAAAAAAAAATAATCGTAAAAAATAATAAAATAAAAAATATAAAAAGAGGTACATGAAATGTTGTGGGAGTGTTGCGAGCCCAATATAAACTCAAATTTTCCTTAGTTCTGATGAAAATGAACAAACATTTTCAAGTATTTATTTTCTATTTGGAACAGATATTCAATTTCGTTGGCCCGTCTGGGGTCTGGGGGTCGAAAGGTCTTATGTAAATTGGCGACCTCAGCTTTATTTCAAATCACACTTGAGAAAAATAAAAATCTAAAATGACGGTGATATATGAGAGCGCCATAAAACTATAAAAAAACTTATTCCTCTTAAAATAGAAAGATGAGAGAATATTGTTTTATCTCGTAGAAAGATTCAGCGCGTTATGAATATGCCTGTCACAAACAATCATAAAAATATTCTGTAAAGGCTATTTTTACGTAGCGCAGCTTTTTTTTTATAGGTATAACATGCTTTCGGGCTTTGTAAGCCGGTATTTTAAGTGAATTTTAGATACAAACCACCTCCGTGGCAGAGCGGTAACCTCCTTCGCTCCGTAATCAGTGTCGCGGGATCGACAACCATTATTGCTAAATTATTTTCATTATTTAATTTGTATGGAATGTGTCTACAGAGTGGATTAATTTAAACAGATAAAACATATTCCTTTATAACTGAATATAAATTATTTCACAACACGTACCATAACCAAACCGAGAGCTGGTATTTCACAACACCGAGCCAAGAGCCTATATTGCACCACAAATGCAATAGAAAGTCAAGATTGCACCAAAAATGCAATACCGAGCCGAGATTTGATAACACGTGTACATAATGTTCAGCCGCGCTGCGCGCTCTATAAATATCTTACGCACAGCGGTATGTGCTCTCTTTTCCCTTTAACCACAGAATGGACAACATGTCCTCCCTTGGATACCTCGACCCGCCGCTACCAGACAAGAACAGTCTTCTACACCCAGTAATCGCCGACGTCACCACCCGCTACCTCAACCACCGACCATACTGGGTGGTGCCATAAGTCAAATGTGCTCGGAGCGACAACATCTCCATTGGGAAACTACCATACGCCTTTTCCAAGGGGATTCGCAAATTTTATTATTTATTTTATTTTTATTTTATTTGGAAAACCAACAGTTTACATCAATAATTACATATGGCAAAATATTAAAAAAAATAACCAATAATAGGTTTTCACTTAAGATCACAATAGTCGTGCGTCCCTGTGTGCCGGTGCTAAAATATTTACACTATTTTTCTTGAGCGGGTCCTACACGTCTAGTACATAATTGATATGTGTTATTTCACAAACATGTAAAAAGATGTTTTAAATATATTGTGTTTATATTTTTAATATATTTTAGAAATATTTATTATATCCTCTCAAGGCCGGATCTGCCATAAGTTCACACTGTGAAAAAACATAGGTGCAATCTCTGAAAAGGCGTTGGAAAATTTTCTTCTCTTTCTGTATATTCGATTATACTTTATGGTCTATTTTTCTTGTTTATTTTTATTTTTTAGCATCTCTACCAAGTGATAACTAATAACCAAACCAAACACTACGCATCCTGTGAACATTACGCACTTCCCAATTTTTATTTTATAAATATGATAATGTTAATAAATCTGTGAGTGTTCCAAAATAAGAAATAAATTTTCTTTTTTTTGAAGAACTAGCTACCATCAAGAAAATAACCCTGATCTGGCTATCAGGACATAACGGCATCGAAAACAACGAGCAAGCTGACGGACTAGCAAGAAAAAGGGCGAAAGCACCGCTTGAGGAGTGGCAGCTTGCCACACCAAACTACATATTGAAAGATTGGTTAAATCCCAGCACTGGAATGAGTGGGAAAGGACATCCGAAATGAGACAATCTAAAGTCCTCATAAACGGACTTAACCCCAGACGAATCAGGCAACTTCTCAATATGGACAGAAACTCACTGAGAGAACTAGTAGGACTACGTATGAAAACAATGGGACACTTATTCCACAGGAGAAACATGCAGCTGTTGGGAATGGAAAATACCAATAGCTACGGGAAATGTGAAGAGGATGAACATACTCCAATTCACTTATGGTCCCAATGTCCCACCTTAGTGGGAAGAAGGCTCAGCTACCTAGGAAGAAGACGTATTGTGGAACCAAGAAACATAGACAATTATCCAATGACAACCCTGATAAACTTTATGAGAGGGACCGGGTTTCTGTCAAAGGAATAAGGTAAAATGAGAGATAGCACAATTTACGTTCAGCCAGAGTGCTCACGGGAGCAATGTAAACCGCCTCCGTATCAGTAAAATACATATTTTTTTAAATGGTGTATCTGGTCACAACACACGGAAAAAGCTATTTCAAACAACATTTTAATTCTGAAAGGTTGTCTAACAACAGGGCGATACTAAAAGAATATGCAACACTCTAATTACGCCAGCAAAGCACACACATATGAGCTTTCGTTCATTTTGCTTAACTCATAACTGCGAGAATAACCTAAACGGAAAACATTGGGAAATTGATCACACATTGATATGTAGGTACTTTAAATAATAAAAATAAAATAAAACAATATTAACATAAATGAAAACACCTTTTTGCGTATGACAAAGTTCCGAAAAATCCTCAAATAAGGAAACGAAATAATACATGCATTAATTTCAAAGCTTTTTGTCGACGTACAAATAATAACGTAGAATTTTAGATTTGACAAATGGCGCAATAAAAAATTGCGGGAGCAAAGTCGAAAGTACTTTTTTTCAATCCATGACACATTGGTATCGGTGCAAATTTTGGACTAAATTAAATTATATGGACAACTCGCCAAACGAATGTAACAAAAATTATATAAAACTATCAGAATACCAATTAATACCGTATTACACCCACTAAAGGGCGTTCATAAAAAAACTGTAACAAATGTATTAATTATTTTTGTGTTTAATTGGTAGAACTCCATTTAATTTAATTTTTTTAATAAAATGTAAATTAAAATTAATAATGTAACTATTAAGTTCTCCAAAAAACCTTATTTTTAAAAACACGTTCAAATTAGAATTGTGCGGAAGGAAATAAAATCACGTAAATAAGTCGTCACAATCTGAATTAACCGCAGTTTAAAAATGGCCTTGAACGCCGAAACAGCTGTCACAAAAATAAAAACTACAAATATTTACACAACTTAATAATAAGATTATTAAATTACATTTACAATAAATTTAAATTATAAATATATACTCGTATATCACGAATGCATTCGAAACATATTTAAAAAGCTGAAGCAAATTCACCGGAAGTATCAATAGTCTATAAATTCTCGCAATTTACGAGTAGTATGATTTTTTTTGCTTATAATAAAAGCGTTTTTTTCTAGAACGAAACATATGTAATATTTCACAATTTCGAAAAGCAGGGAGTCTAATTGGCCGGTAGATACCCACTCTGTATTCTGCACGCCAATTTATCAAAAAGTAAGAACCTTCCAAATTTCTTGTTTCATTTCTTTCCCTCCCTCATTTTCTTCCGCCTGGAAAATGTATATATTTCGGTGTAACTTTCTAAAAATACGAATTTTGAAGTGAAAAATATTTTTTTGGCGTTTTAGTCTGACTGGGAGTTTTTCAGTTTCAGTGTCGATAAATCGGGGTTCATATATGTCGTTTTGTAATTTTTTGTGTACAGTGACAGGGAACATTTCTCCGTCTTCCTGTGTCAACTGTGGTTAGAGGTGCATAGATGCGGAGATAATCTTCTCCACCCAGTGAGCGGGCTGCCTATCGGTACTGTAGGGCTTTTATTTATTTTTATTTCAAAGAATTGTAAACTGTGTTTTATGTGCTAGCAGCACTAGCTGTTGACAACCTTATATGTAAGCCCGCTCACTAAGGTAATGGAGGGTATAAGATGGGATTTGGGCGATGACGGAGGGGGTCGGTGCGGGGGTCCAGCGACCGAGGTTGGATATGGAGGGATTCGAGTTCGATTCTAACTTGTAATAAAATGTTTTGGCTAAATCTATTACATGTTTTCGGAGTGAAGGGATTTTCGAGGCCATGTTAATTATGGTATTTTCGACGAACCAGAGACTTTTGGTGAATCGTCGGAGTAATGCATTCTGGAATGATTCTAGCTATTTTGTGTTTGAAGTAGCCCATACGGGTGATGCTTATGTTAATTATGGTCGGATTGTCAACGTGTAAATGAGAAGTTTATTTTTTAGGTTGAGTTTACTGTTGTAGCTTATAGGGGGGGTATAATGCGTTTGCTGTTCGTCTCGCTTTCGCTAGTGTTTCTTTAATGTGTGTTTTCCATCGTAGTTTCCGGTCAAGTGTTACCCCTAGATTGAAAGAAAGTTATACAGTTTCATACAATACGGCATTTAAAAATATTTTAGTACAATATGTGTTACATAATTATATTAATGTATGGTTTGCATTACCTACCTCACTAGGTGATACCTGTTCTGATTTAATGAGAAATAGGTGAAAAGAGGAAAGATGATAAGAAATTTCAAGAAAACTTTACAGCTTATGACAAAATCATTTATTTATTAACGCCCATTACAGACTTTTACATGTGCATTTACAAATCTGATTGAAATGGAAACTAACTAACTAACTAACCATCACGCCGTTTCCCCGCAGGGGTAGGCAGACGGACGGACCGCCAAATAGCTAGATCTTGGCATACACTTCTTGCTTAATTCACATTCATACAATGCCTCATACAATCTCTTCTGTTATTCCGACTTCTGACATGGCCCGACTCAAGTATTTGATTCACTTGATCGTGCCATGTCTTCCTCGGGCGTCCCCGGCTTCTTCAACCAATCACATTCGCGTCACACATTCTTCTTACACTCCATTCATCGTCCATTCGCTGTACATGCCCATACCATCTAAGCGTCCCTTTCTTAATCGTACTCATTACGCTTACATCAGCCTTGAAAGGGTACATATTTATTATAATAGAAAATATAAAAGGAAACAACATAATTTGACGCTTTTATCCAGAGTTAAATAGTTTCAAATAACCTAACTCTACTCGATGAAAAAAACCCTACTAATGCATGCTTATACTGTAACATTGATGTGCCAAATATATCAACAACATCGAAGTATTTGTTCCCCATATTCTGAATCTGTTGCATAGGGGAATTGCTGAAGTTGAATTGTCATAATAAAATGATAGGTACTGTCTTGTACTATCAGGTACATGAAAAGCAATCTAATATAGCAGTCCACGGGTATGAAACATTGAATTAACCATTTTAAACAAACATGTTAAATCGCTAATAATTCTACATTCAGATAATTTTACTAATTTTAATTAATAAAGTAGATAATCGTAGTCTAGGCATTCTCTAGTATAATTATAATAATGAAGACAATCATACCAACTCCCCAATTGGGGCTATTATAGACTCACTTACTCCCTGACCGTAGCGGGAACCAGAATCTTTTCATTTAAAAAAAAATATATTTACTAATCAAATAAAACACTCAAAACTTTGTTTTAAACAGATTTATTTTACAAGCCTACCGGTTTTGGAACAACCGTTCCATCGTCAGGGAAAAGTGTATACAGTATACATTAATGGAATGGTAACATTAATGGAATTAATGGAAATATACATTAAGGAATTAATGGAATTTTATGGAAAAATGTATACTTTATACACTTTTCCCTGATGATGGAACGGTTGTTCCGAAACCGGAAGGTGTGAAAAATAAATGTGGTTAAAACAAAGTTTGATTGTTTCATTTGACTATAATAGATAACCACAAAGTGATAGCTTCTTACAATAGTATACATTTACTATTTCTTACTTTTTTAAACGATTTTCCTCAGCATTTAAATACTTGAAATCATTCATTGAATAAACAACACCCCTGTCATTGGTCACCACGAGTGGTTCTTTACGTTTGTTGACTTAGCGGGGGTTCACGGGGTGAGGTTTGTTCGGGTTTTAGCGGGGGATGGGTGTGCCCGCCAGCCGCCAGGTGCGTGGTGCGTCGGATCGCGAGAGGTCAGTTGAGAAGATCCCTTTACCTCTCCAGCCGGGCTCTCTCAACACATCGCCTTGCGCCGCAGTGGGAGGGATGGATTTATACTTCTGTTACTGCTGGACACGCTAACCCGCAGATCCGTACTCATACCTTTCTATTGTCCAGAACTTCCTCTTTTTCCGGGACCATCCACACAGCATCCCCAAAGATGATGTAGAAAATTATTATCCTCAGGACCTAATTGAGGTAATTCATAAAACATATTAGTTCAAATGAACATTTTCCAATAGAGGAATTTTATAAACCATATCATAAGCAATAGTAAAGTTTCCCGGTTGAGTCGGAATTGCCCAGAACCAATGGGGCTATGTCATCCTTAAATTATGTATGTTGAAAGACTGAAGAGAGCTGAGAGAGGAAGGATGGAGAGAAATAAAAGTTTTTTTTTATATGAATATCCCACAAGAGTTCCAACTGCTCCCAACCATCTGGAGCCAGTGAGACTATGGCATCCCCAATTGGGGAATATTGTGAGGCTGAAAGTATTGAGGAGGGGGAGGAGAAGAGGAGGAGGAAGGTTGGGAAATACCTGGATATTCAGATCTGGTCACCAAACACGGCTAAAAGCCATTTCAAGCAACGTTTCATTTCTGAATGGTGGTCTTTCACCGGGGCGTCTTTTACGGGTAGTTAACTAACTGCTCTTCCATGAAGGTCGTCGAAATACAAAGTCATATCCCGATAAACTATCAAAAGAAACATTTCTTTCTTTCATTTCTTTTATGAAATGGTTTTTATAGTTTGATTTGACAAAATCGTCCTTTCTCTTTGAATGTAAATATCAAGAAATTCCATGGTTTTTCTCTCAACCCCATGATTCAAATCATATGCCTCCGTTGCCACAGCTTACGTCAAACATATATTATTATTCAGCGAGGTTTGCAAAATAAAGTTTTATGCATATCGTGAACGGATGGCAATCAATATCATACATGTTTATATCTCGCGGAGGGGTGGAGTGGCTAGGGGTGGGAGAGAAGTGCCTATGATAGCTCTATGTTATCTGCGATAGAAAGATACCCGTAATAAGCCCTTTACTGTGCCCTTGGAGCCTTTCATCTCGCCAGGGGTATAATAATGAAAAGAGATGTGCCAGAGCTGGCCGATAGCCCGGTGTGCAGGACCCTCGCCTAACAATCGAACAGATGGACTTCAGTACTTAATTATAAGTAAATAACAATCAGTGCAAAATTCATTGGTTAAATTATTAGCTCATAAAAGTTTATACGAACAAAGGCATAATATTCCATACTTTTATCAGTCTCAAAATTCTTTCAGTAAGATCAATTCTATAGTACAAAATTATATTTCAGCACATTAATAACCCTGTATATAATACAAATAGACTAGAGCACACTTACAATACTCCTCTCAATTTTAAATAAGGATTAATGGTTCCTAAACATACAAACAAATATGGACAAAAAACTTTAGATCAAATGATTCTCAGATGTTTAAATATTATGTTACCCGCTGAAATAAAAAAAAAATAAAAAAAAAAAAATGTATTAAAACTAAATAATTAAAAGATATTGAAAACTTGGCTAGCTGAAAGAAACTATTTGTATTAGATAATAAATAAATATTATTTGATGTACGATTTATTGTAATCGTTTATTTAAAAAAAAAAAAAAATTGTATTTTTGTAGAAATTTTTATGCTCTAAGTTTGTTACATATGCTTTTATGATTTTATTTTATGTAGATAATTATGTATTTTGTAACGTTAACTGTAAATTTCGAATTTCTAATAACAAGCTCCCGTTAGACAAACTACTAAAAAATAGTTTATCCGGACTTTTTTTGCATTGTATTATTTTTATTGTATTATGTAAATAAAATAGAAAAAATAAAAAACCCAAGCATTCCTTAATATTTCACATTATATGTTATATGTTTTGTGAGAGACAATAAGGTAAAGTAAATCAGGGCTGTCTGTAATACCATTAACAACTAAATAAATGAAAAAACATCATTATTATTGAATCCTTACGACCTAAAAATAATCTTGTACAGTTATATGAATGGTGTGGATGTAATAAACTGTATTTAAATATTAAAAAAAATACTGTCAAATAATAACAATTTGCAAAAATAATAATCACGTATTGTTTCAATATTATTTTAGTGGAATAACCCATGAAAAACCCTTAGTTAGAGATTTAGGCGTAATTTTTCACAGTAAGTCTTACTTTGTTCCTCACGTTGATGAAATGCAATAAACAAAGCTATAAAGATTTCGGTTTTTATATTAAGAACAATTCGTGAACTAAAAACAATATTTATTTTCAAAATTTTCCTCGTCACACCGATTAGAAGTCACTTAGAATTTAATTCTACATATTGTAAACATTTTAAAATTATTACTGATGAAAATGAGATAGTGCGTCATAAATTTTTTCCACTCTGAATTAGGCATACCCTTAGAACAAATAAATTAATTAAAAATTACTTTGTGATCGCCACTTTATTAATATATGCATATCAACATGTTTCAAAAGCGATGTCTTTTATTTATTGTGTATCATTTGTCTATACTTGACATTATTATTTTTTAGTATTCTGTATGTTCCTGATGAGGAAAGCATCGCTTTTGAAGCATGTTGATTTGTATATATTAATAATGTGATGATTACAAAGTAATTTTTAATTAATTTATTAATAATGATAATTTAATTAATTTAGTAATTATAAATAATTTCTAATATAGATTTGTTATTCAATGTTTTATAATATTTTTTTACTTACCTTTTTGAATAATTACTTACCTGCTTAGGGGTAAGGCTCTCGACTACGATTTCGGAGGTCGCGGGTTCAAATCCCGGCGTGCGCAGGTAAATTTTATTTAATTAATTTGTGTTGTTTCACAATTAATTAATTAAAAATAATATATAGTATATTTGCGCACGTTCCAGAGTGGAAGATACTTTCAGTATCGCCCTGGTGAAAGACCACCATTCAGAATTGAAACGTTGCTTGAAATGGCATTTAGCCGTGTTTGGTGACCAGATCTGAATAGCCAGGTATTTCCCCACCTTCCTCTTCCTCTTCTCCTTCCCATCCACAATACCTTCAGCCTCACGACATTCCCTAATTGGGGACGCCATAGTCTCACAGGCTTCAGACGGTTGGGAGCAGTTGCAATTCACATTAAAAAAATAAATAAATCAATTTTTCTTTATGTTTATAATTTTTCTATTCTTACATTATTGTGTTCTATCTTTATCATTTATCTCTACTTGACAATATTATTTTTTTTAGTATTCTGTATGTTCTCATGAGGAAAGCTTCGCTTTCGAAACATGTTGATATGTATATATTAATAAAGTTGTGATTACAACGCAATTTTTAAATTAATTTATTAATAATGACACCACAAAGTGAATACAAATCTTTTGAATGATTTATATAATACTGATTTAAATATAAGTGATTTAAAGCAGAAACCATTCCATCACCCTCTTACCAAACTGAATTATGTATTCATTGAGTGGTCCATTTAGAATTAGCATAGGTGTGGGCACAAAGGGCCATATCTGATGTAATTTAACATATGTGATATTACAGATACATAATGAATGATTTCGTTTGTACAGAGATGTTTCATGTCTTCAGATACCACTAGAAGGGGTCAAGTTTAGATTTCTTTGATAACCTTAAGTCTTCTAACAAGTTCTTTAATTTGATAAACAATAAATTAGTGTTATTTTTTTAAATTTTATATCATAATACTGTGTAAACACCTATAAAAAAAATTAAAACATCTTTATTAATCATTATAATAAAGAAATAAAAAAATCCTTCAAGTAAATGTGGAGTTCTTATTGATAAATAAATTAATTATAAATTAAATAAATTTAATAATGTTAATAAACTTTTCGAATTACAGTGACAGCTGTTTCGGCGTTATGGGTACCGAGCCCCGGGAACCATTCATTGGACAACCAACACCTCTGCCATAAGTCACTTTAAGTGGTTCGCTACGTTTGGTGACTTAGCAGTGGTGCCCGGTCTCATTGGGTGAAGTTTATTCAGGACTTGGTGGCGTATGTGTCTGTCCACCAACTGCGAGGTGTACCAGACGAAGAGAGCGGTTGAGGGAGACCCCTTGATCTCTCCATCCGGACTCTCTAGTCCCATCGCATCGCACATCAGTGGACGGGATACATTAATACGTCCGTCACTCCTGGACACACTAATCTGCAGATTCCCGCCCACCCCTTATATCTAATTCCTTCACAGCACATCCTCCCCTTTTTTTCCTTCAAAAAACCCCCACACAGCATCCCCTGAAATAACAAAAGCCCTGAGGGAAATTATTTTCCTCAGGGCGTCCTGTGTGGAATTAATGTAAAAAAAGAGCAGCTTGTTTTGTTTTTTTTTTAGGAAAAATCATTATCCTTCTCCTTAGGCTTAAAATTTTCTTGCTTAACTGCGGTTCTGGTTCTCTCGGATGACAGTTGTCTTTCAAGGAACCACATTTTAGAAAAAATCGATAGATTGTATGATTTCAAAAAAAGAACACTCAATATTGTTATACGTATTGAATTTAAACATTTTAAGTGAGTCATTTGTCGCATAATAATGTTATTAAATAACCCCAATTAACGCAATTACGATGTTTGTAAAGTACCGATAAAAGTGATTTTGATTAAAAAAACTTATCATAAGATACGCGTGTAAAGTAAGTAATAATAAATTACACGTGTTAAGTATGTGCGATACGTTTAGATTTTTTTAATAGCACTGTAATAAATAAACCACGAACTCCTTTAAAAATGTATTGTCATTGACATGGAATCGGAACCGTAGTCAAGCAAAATCGGCTGAGCTGCCTGTTTCATACAAAACTTAATTTTAAATACTCATCTATAGCTAATCATCTCTTTTTCGTAAAAAAGTATAGTAAATATCTAGTATGGATTAGAAGTACTATATTTATTTTTGTTTTACATTTTTTTCTCGATTTTAGAGGCATCTTTAACAATTATTTGGGGGCTAACGATGATTTGAAAAATAAATTTTACCACGTCTGCTTTGAAAATATGTATTTTTTTAAATTAGCGTTTTGGTGAACTTTAAATTAAAATAAAAACAATATAGATAGAACAATTTACTTTGGAACATATGTTCGCCGTACATAATTTAAAATATCGACCGGAAAAAAGTTTTTTTTTAAATGTTTTATTTTTGTATTTTTATTAGCGTAATCAAATTTACATAGCAAATACGATTTTTTTTAATACATATGCCCGCAAATTAATAAGTTGCCTCTAAAAGTATTTTTTTTTATGGCCTAAGCTTCATAATTTAAAACAAAAATTAACAAAATACTTCTCATATGTACTAGATATATACTAAACCTTTAATTTTAAAAAATACGTCATTCAATTTTGGATGGGTATTTTGGCCTCAAATCCAAAATTAAATAATAATTTTAAATAACATGCTGCGCACTCGTTTTTCTTAAGCCTAAGGAGAGGGATAAGGAATTTCCCTTAAAAATAACCAGAGCAGGCTTCCGGGTCATAATTTGTGATAAAAAGGCATACCTTGTCTGTCCTGCATCAACGCTTTACGTACATATAGATGTACATTTAATTGAAATTTCTTGTACAAAATTGCCCACGGCCGTGTCTATTTTAACAAGAGACCGCCCGACATAGACTTGTGGTCAGCGAGCAGAGTGCTATCACAGAACATAGGGACATCACTTTAACCTTCCTCCTCTCCATCTCCTTCCCTCACACTACTTCCTTCAGTCTTGCTTGCCTCAGTTATTATTTAAAATTAAACAATAATACAAAAATTGCAACATTCTCCAAATGGAAAAATAAAACTAATTAATAGTTTAAAAAAACTGCCACAAAACCCTGTATTAGCACGCACTTCATTCACATTTAAACATCATCTCTACACACTCTTCTATTAATCTGACTATTTACATGGCAACATATATATGAATAAATAAAATATTTGTGAATACAGCACAGGAGTCCCAACAACATGATTCTTGCTAACCGGAACCACAGAGATCATGGCATCCCCAATTTGGGTATGTTGCGAGGCTTAAGAATAAGGCAAGGAAGGGAGATGGGAGAGAGAAATATATCAAAATACCTGGCTATATAGATTTGGTCACGATCTAAACACGACTATAGTCTTTCACCTGGGCGATTCTGAGAGTAGCTGCCACTCTGGAAAGTGCTACAAGTATACTTTATCGTATTTTATATGAAATAAAGGTGAAACGTTACGATTCAATTAAATAGAATTTTCCAGAATAATTTATTGCCTCTTATAAATTTCATTGTAATTTTTAATCATTGAACAAAATATTAACAAAGCTCTAATGAAATATGAAAAAATTAAAATATATATATGCGAATTAAATTATTGGAGGTGATATTACATTATTCTTGAATTGAAATGTGATCTTGATAAAAATGACAATATGGTGGCTCGGTAAAGCGATGGTCTCGAATAGATCTGGAGGTTCTTGGTTCGAATCCCGGATTCGATCGTTACCTTTTTTGTATTCTCTCTCTTTTCTGTTTCATGTTTCATTTGAGATTGGTTGATATTATCCTCAATGATTAAATAAAAATTAGTAGAGCTCGCTGGGTTTTGATCCCGCGTTTTCTGGATTCATCGTCGTGGCCGTCGTGGAACTTATCCCCCGACCATGGATGCCGTCAAAATATCGCTTGTAAAAATAATGCGTTGCTACTAACTCTAAAATGAGGGTAAATAAACAAAAAAATACAATTTTCAAGAAAAGAGTATCAAATTTAAAAAAAAAATAGTAAATTAAAAAAACAATAGCTAGAAATAAGTACCTTTAAAATATTTGAATTATTTATATCTCTATATATACGAATTAATGTGCGTTGGTGTTCCTCGTTTTTTTTTCCAAAATTACGCTATCGGTTTCGCTGAAAATAGCGCAGTTTGTTCTTATTAGTGTCGGGAAGGTTTAAGTTTGAATGAAATCCAATGTGTAAAACTGTTACTATCAACGTTTTAAGATTAATATGAAAAATATTGAACCCCCATATTATATTGAGGTTAACCATTAGATATACCACTCTGGTTAGCCACAGATTACATATTCAAAAGAAAAAGGTTTCTTTGGGTAGAATATTTTCAAAACGGACAAAAACAAGTAGGTACCTTATTAAGAAATTTATTATTTAGATATATTTCGATAAATTAAATGCTTAGAGTGAAATATAATTATCAAAATAATCTTTCTTTGTTTCTTTATAAAGAGGTAGTTAATTTCGCTGTCAAATCAATTATGGCACCCAAACGACTAGCAAGAATTCACATTCAAATTCATAACTTTATTCCACAAAAATAAATAATCCCAAAAAAACATCTCCCCTGTTTTATAAACTTAAAAAAAAAGGAAAATATGTCCGGTAGGTTTTTTTTCGGTTTTGCATTAGGTAGTTAAAATATTCGTAGAAAACATATAATAGATTTAGCCACAGCATTTTATTCCAAATTAGAATCTAACTCGAATCCCTCCGTATCCAACTTTCAGCACCGATCTCCTCCGTCTCCGCCCAAATTCCATCTTATACCCTCCATTACCTTAGTGAGCGGGCTTAAATATACGATTGCCATCAGCCATTTCCGCTAGCATATAAAACACGGTTTACAATTATTTGAAATAAAAATAAATAAAACGGTAGCATTAGGCAGGCCGCTCACCGAGTAGAGAAGATTACCTCCACAATTATGCACCTCTAACCACAGTTGACACAGGAAGATGAAGAAATGTTCCCTGGGACTGTGCACAATAATTTGACAACACCATATATTCTTACAAAAACATAATGCGAGAAGCTCGTAATAGATGTGAAGATACCCGATTTTCACATTTTATTTGTTCTTCGAAGGTTGTCGAGGTCTAATCAAATCGCTGTACTGTAAACACGTATCATAAAATATGCTTTTCCTTTCCTAAGAATTAACTAGACCATAAATATAAATTAAAATACATAGCAATATTAAATAATATCTCCAATAACACGTGTTTTCCAATGTGATATCTTCTGCGTGCAGAACCGTATATAAATTTCGCTAATAAACAGTGTTTAACTCAAAGATGTCCTGCATAATATTACCTGCCTGTACATTAAAAATTAATAACATGTATCTGTAAACGCGGCATCTCGTTCATTTGTCAAAAGCATTGTACATATAGTTTGGTATTACTGATTGATGAATCGATGGATGCAATTTGTTAGTTATAAGTTTCGGACTAAATCGGTTTAACCGATAATAAATTAATTAATAATAGGTGGGAGCAAATAAAATCATATAAATAAATTGTAATGTGGATTAACCGCAATTTGAAAATGGCCTTGAATGCTGAAACAGCTGTCACAATAATAAATACTAAAATACTTGCAGAACTTAATAATAACATTAATCGTGTTGTACGAATTAAACACAAAAATAATTAATAATGTTATCTATTGATTTAAATGTTTACATTTTCAAATAATACTGGCTAAATATGTAGGTTCTTTATAAATTAACATTTCCCGACTATCTTGGAGCCGACTAAATGAAAATATTTAATAAGAAATTACATCTAATCTTTACCTGTCGATTTATGGTTAACATTATTAAATTTGATTACATTAAAATAAACAAATCAACAAATAATTAAACACAAAAACAATTAATATTTTGATAAGATGCAGCATTGAAAAAAATATATATTTGTACAGTGCCCTTGAAGTGATTTTTCAGAAAAGCGGCGTTATGCAAGTCATCCAATTATTATTATTATTAAGTCGCTTCACTAGCAGTCAGGCGAAACGAGTTAGTTAATAATAATAATAATATTAATACTTGGATGATTTGTATAGCGCCGTTTTTGTGAAAAATCACCTCAAAGGCGCTGTGAACAGAGAAAACCAGTTTACTTCCTTTTCAACACAAGTTATGCTTGGTGAAAATGTGTACTGTGAACCATAGCGTTAAGAGCTTATTTTTAATAAACCTCTCACGATTGTGCTCCGTCAAGTATTCAATTATAGTATCTGCGGGATCTACACTGTTCGCTCAGCTTCCGATAGGCTAGCTCATCTCTAGGGTTCAATGGAGTCCCCGCTCCTGAGCTGGTCACTTAAAATCACAAAAGGATAAAGCTCTCAAATAATGCTTGTTTTCAAATTTTGATCACACACATTTGCGGACTTCCGGGCTCAATCCGAATGATTGGTTAAGATACATTTGAAGATATTAATTCTATTAAAAATATTAAATAATATGGATGTACGCACAATTTCACAATCTCGAGATTCTTCACAATTCCCTTTCAAAATACCGAATCAAAGTAATACGTACGAGCATAAATTGATGCTCAAGTATAAAATGTATCGAGATGTCGCGATTCTATCTTGCTCGTCCTCTCCCCCCTTCCTTCTTATTTGATTTTATTTCTAATAAAACATATGTACGTAACCACTGTTAGCACAAGAAACTCTGTTCGCTTACCTTTTGTTAAACTTGTATATGGTTTACAAATTCTCTATTAAAAGATGTTTGTTCCTTAAAAATAAATGTGCATATAATATGTTATTAACTGAGTTTCGTCGTCGGCTCATAAAACTGAGAAATACGTAAATCAATCTTATCAATATTATTCAATTGATGTTATCTTTTTTTAGTACTCAATTTTAAAAGCTTTTTTTTCATAACACCAACCAGTCAATCAAATACATATATATATAATTGTTTACTCTATTTTAAGTTTAAGCTTTGTTACAACAAAATGCAACAAAGCTTAAACTGCCCATTAAACCTAGGCTTAATGTTTGTTTTATCAAATAAAACATTATCTTTGTCGAGGAGGTTATTTATTGACAGTCATAGGTTTACATTAGTAAGTGGACATTCGGAAATGACTACAGACAAAACATAAAAAGAGGACAGTCAAATTAACGTGTTTTGTTCACATTAAGTGCCATTATATAAAAATAGAAGGGATAAAAACTAGTATTGACATAGTATGGTAATATACTGTATCTAGAAAAAAAGTATAATAATTAAGTACAAAGAGATGTGAAGGTACAGGAGAAAAAAACAATTGTGTATACCAGATAATTTGAGTATAGCATAATAATGAATATGGGAATAGTACAGTTTATTTCTTATAACTTTTATCTTTATAACTACTCCTGAGAGCCCTTAAAGGACGATATCTCAAAATGACGATACACCCTACTGTACGTTGACATGGCGGCATGTCTACGCATCGATACGAAACTTTGTTGATTTCCAAAGTAGAAAACGACAACAAAGGATTCCACAAAGACGTATAAACCTCGAATGGTATTAACACTTCCATTTTATACCGCTTGAAATTGAATGTCTGATTGTGCCTCGCCTCTCAAATACGAACGTTTTAAAGAATTTCTAGTTTTGGATATTGATTTAGACAAGCTAATTTTGTGGCGGAACTTGCGGGGTAGATTTAAACGCATTTATGATCTAATTATGATAATTATAATATTGAGTCAGATTTTTAAGAGGCGTATTGAATAACTGGAAAATTTATTAGATCTTTTGTCAAAAGTTCATAGAGATACGAAGCCATTCATGTAGACTTACCGGGGTGTCATAAAATATGTTTTAAAAAAACTTGTATTTACAAGTTTACAGATGTGGCGTGCTGTGAATTCGTGATAAATATTTTTTTTTAATTTCTGAAGTATACTGTGTATTCTGATGGGGAAAACTTCGATTCCGATTTATGTATTAAATATTGGTTTCTACAAAATATTAATTATTCATTTTATTCAAAATTACGCCACAAAGTGACTATAGATCTCAACCCCTTAGAATAAACAAGGTTCATCTGAGACAGCAATGTCTTATGATAATGCTTATCTTTACTAGTAATGTGAAGAATACTGATCCACGTATTTTTATCAGAACTAAACGATTAGATAATTTAGAAGAATCCCTTAATTATTAAGAGTCTCTCATTAACAATGAAAAAACCTATCTTACAGCCTCATTTTAAATATGTTTCCTTTCACCCCTCCCTCAATCTCCATCTCTTCCCCCACTCTTTACTAATCCCTAGTCATGCCTCCACCCCCACTGTGACACCTATTATGTATGTTTTGCCATAATTTTGTAATATTGTTTACTATATATTTAGTCCTGACGATGGAACGGTTTTTCCGAAACCGGCTGGCGTGAAAAATAAAAGTGGTTAAAATAAATTTTGACTATTTCATTTGAAAAAATACACCTTGTAAATAATTGTGGTTTTCGTAAAAATATATTTACACGAAATACAAAATATGGCTGCGCAAAACTTCTGCCAAGGAGTTAAGAATCCCTTATATGCTCTCTTAAATAACCCTTTTAAGTAGGACTTGGCCGTTCCATAAAGAAAACTTGTTTATTTATTATTTTTTTAAACTCCGCGTGTTCCCTCCAATCCTTAAACGTTGGTCATTTTGAGGCCCAGGTTCATTCCTCCCCTTCTTCAAAATACCCTCCTCAAAGCATGACTAAAGATGACATGGGCCCTAGGGAAATGATTTCCATCAGAGCCTTCTGTGTGGAGATAATATGAACATGAATCTATTGCTATTTTTAATTTCTTCAAAAGATTGGTATTCACTTCGTGGCGTCATTATTAATAAATGAATTAAAAATTACTTTGTATTCACCACTTTATTAATTTACACATATCAACACGTTTCGAAAACAATGCTTTCTTCATCAGGAATAAATAGAATACTAAGTAATAATAATGACAAGTATAAAGTATAGACATGGCATATCTGGTAACAAATATGTTCACATAGAACAATCGTCCATTCTGAACATATAAGTTTTATTTTATCATTTAGGAATAATTATTAAAAAGTCAATATATCAAAATGCCATTGACGTCATTCAAATAAGTTCACAGCTTCATTGCGACACAATATGAAATTTTTGATCATTATTGTGATGTCTTCTGATTAAAATCTTCCGAGTCTCTTTATTTGAATCTAGTTCATTTTCTTCAAGTTCCTAAGGGCTCTCTTGGTCATACAATTTCAATGGAATAAATGTATTACCTTCAGAATGAACAGGTATTTTCTCAGTTCAAAGACCACTTGTTAGGAACTAGATAATACATTCTTAGAAACTTGGAGATCGGTATCACAAATCATGATACCGATCCCACAGAAGTAAAGATCATAACCGGCTATTTTATCAAGCGAAGAAATATATGAGAGATCGTGTTACAAATGGAAACTAAAACAACAGCTGTACAAGTAGACAATGCACGTCAACCGTGCTTCAAACTTTTGAGTTTTGATAAGAAGATATTTATAAAATGATTCAAATCGAATTTTAACATATTATAAGGAATTGTGTTAAATGAAACTTTGGGTATTGTCACAACCGAGGTATACCATTTAATAAAATTTATCTTTTTTTTTTTACAATTATTTTTATAAACAATAATTATTAGCCTGAAACACTCATCCAAATTGAAAAAACCTCCCGAGAAAAGATAAATGTCGCCGACAGGACTCGAACCTGCAACCTTATTGAATGAAACACTAGTATATATTGATTAAATTGGCGGGTTTGCGATAAGCCTACGTAGCTCAACGGTAGAGCATCTGACCGGATATTAGAAGGTTGCAGGTTCGAGTCCTGTCGGCGACATTTATCTTTTCTCGGAAGGTTTTTTCAGTTTGGATGAGTGTTTCAGGCTAATAATTATTGATTATAAAAATAATTGTTACCCTTTGCGCTATGCACAAAAATCTTGTCTTAAAAACTTTAGTTTGTCAATTAATAAATAAAATTTATGTTTATGATGTTGGTTGTTTCAATAAATATTAAAAAAATATATATATTTATAATGATGAAGTAATAATTAATCATAAATGAATTAAAAAATATACTTAGTGTTCACCACATGTTTCGAAAGCGATGTTTTCATCATCAGGAATATATGTAATAATCTATATTTTTATCTGTATTCATATATTCCTGAGTATGAAAGCATCGCTATCGAAACATGTAGACATCAATGTACATTTATAAAGTGGTGAATACTAAGTATGTTGTTTAATTCATTTATTAATAATGACGCCACAAAGTGAATACCAATCGTTTGATGAAAATCTAATAATTATTCTTCCATTAAATGTATATTTATTTTCTTGCGTCATTATTAATACAATTAATATGGAATTCTTTGTTTACATCACTGTTTAATATATAAATATCAACATGTTTCGGAATTATGATATTTTTCATTGTTTCTTTCAAGCGAACTCTCAAATTCGAATGTAAGAAACTGTTTATGTGATTCAAAAAAAAAATCAAAAACATGGCAACTTGGAATTGCCATAATAATGAATAAATATAGTTTCACTTTATTAATTATCTACATTTTATTGCCAAGCTATAAACTTGAATGATTTTTTTAAAATTTCGATACTATTATTGAATTTATGTGAAAGCTCTATTCGAGTTCTGTTATTATTCAAGCACTCAATTTAAAATATCTGCATTTTATTGCCAAGCTATAAACTTGAAGGATTCTTCAAAATTTCAATGTTAATATTCAATTTCTGTGAAAGCTCTATTCAAATTCTGTTATTATTCAAGTACTAACCGACTGGCCCATAATGTAATAATAACAGACATTAAATAAAACTTGAATATTAACTCTGAAATTTTGATGAAACGTTGAAATTCCCAGAAACAATCCGCTATTAGTCTTCCAGCATAGCACAACCAGCAAATTACAGCTTTTAATGCTAAAATACGGTAAGGAGAATATACAAATTGCCAGGTATTTCTTAAGCCAGAATCGTTTGTCTATCTTTAAAAACAAATTTCAATACCTTTCACGTTGACTATCACTTAATTACACTGGTAGTTGGTGGGGGTCTGAGCTAGGCAAGCAATTTCCAAAACACAGCTAGAAGGTTTTTGTGGAAGATCTAATATTTTTTTCTATCCGAAACGTGGTTCAAGATGGAAGAGCAACCACAGCATAGCTTATCACCCCGAAAATCAAGTAAAATAATAATATTTGTGATGTGAATATATTCATACATAGTATAATGATTTTCATAAAAAAGCGAGATTTGGAAAACTGTTGAGTAATGTTTTAAGCTGTATTCACATCTACCAACACCGCGTAGAGAAGAACAGTACAATACATGCAGAGTAAAGAAACGAGTATTTTGTTAAAATCTAAAAGCACCGCACAGTACAGAACAGTGCAGACACGATAACATTAGTGGCCTACATTTTCTATGAACATATTTATATTATATTTTCATATGAAGCGGTAACTTGGTGATGACAATGTGGCATTACAATTTAAAAAAGAAAACAAAAACTTTGTTCACATTACTTTTATTTGTTATGTACTTTTGCCGACCGGGTTTCGCCAATACCGTAGCTTCTTCAGGGCAGTATATTACTAAACAATGAACTAAGATTCACATGTGTTATAGATTGATAAAAACAAAACGAGTGTAGGGCCAAGGGTGGGAGGGGATCAGGTACCGGACCGGGAAAGGCGTGTACTCTGTTCATTGGAAATATTTTAAGAATTGGACTGTCATTCAAATTTATTTGATTATTAATGAGTCTACTATTAGTGTTTTTGGCTTTCCTTATTTCTAATGCTTCTAAGTTATCTAGTATAATGCCTAATTTATGCAGTAAACTAGAGCCTGTATTGCCACGTGCCACCCCTTAAAAACACTCCACACATTCAATAATAGTTACAGTTTTATTTTTTTAAATTATTTTTACATTTATATTAATAAATTAATTAAAAAAAAAATTACTTCGTATTCACCACTTTCTTAATATACGCAGATATCAACATGTTTCGGAATCGATGCTTTCTTCATCAGGAATATATTGAATACTAAAAATGTCAACTATAGACAAATGATAAATATAGAACATACATTTATATTACAGCTTACGTATGCGTAACGTATCCGCACATGCGCAGCCCAGCACCGGTCGAGCTGAATTATTTTGACGTTGCTGGTGGCCACAACACATACCGTTAGCACCGCCATCTTTGTCAATTAGCGTCATTATACGCAGATGTTGCCAAAACAGGGATTAGAGATGGATATAAAATAATAATAAACATGGGAATGGGATTCTAAAATACTCAAACAGTACTGTGCATGTGCTGTATTGCGCGGTGCTGAATTGACCTTATAAGGTATATCGCCAATAAAACGCACTGCTTCTTTTTACAACATTCAACTTACCCGGTTGTAAAGAAAATACGCTGATTCGGACGTTTTTGTATCGTAGGATCATTTTATTATTAGGTTTGAGGTACACTTTTTTTAAATCCTGGTCAAAGCCAGTACCGGACCTACCGTAGGGGCAACCTGTAGTTTTTCATCTACCGACACAAAAAATAAGATTCAGATTTTCGTTATGTATTTTTTTAAAGTTTCATTTAAAGAATAATAGCATAAACGAAACGCATGAACTTAAACTACGCCTTTATTGAATTAAGAGGAACGGCTGCGCGGCCTGTTTCATACAAAACTTAATTTTGGATTTGAGGCCAAAATACTCACCTATGGTAAACCTAATGATCTTTTTTTTTAGCAACAAGTATAATAAATATCTAGTACGGGTAAGAAGTAATTTATGTGTTTTTGTTTTACATTACGAAATATAGGCCGTTAAAGGAATTGATTTTTCGCGATTTTAGAGGCACCTTTAACAATTATTTTGGTGATCAAAAAAAAAGTTTTACTCCCACTACTTTGAAAATATAATAAAATGTTAAATAAAATATTTAAAAAAATATTAAAATAACCATTATGGTGGAGTTTAAATTAAATTAAAAACGACCAATTTACTTACGTAGGAAGATAAATTTTACGTACATAATTTAAAATAGATATAGAATATTGACAAGACATATAAATTTTAGGTGTTGGAGTGGGGGGTAAGCAAATGGGTAGGGGTAATTGTAGGATTTCCGGGAAGAACAGAGCGATTTATTGGAAAAATTATATTGTTTACTTTAATAATCATTATTTTATATCAGTACCATTAATATATACCAGCGCCCCTGAGGTGATTTTTCACATAAGCGGCGCTATAGAAATGGTCCGATTATTATTATTATTATTATGTAGAAAGTTCGGACCTGGTTAGATTGGTCCAGTATCTAGCTCTTCATGACAGACGGTGATTGGTTGGCAAATCGCTGACTTTTGCTCTGTCAGTTGGGCAAGATGACGAGTTATGGTTTAGTAATGTCTCAGTGAACGAACCTCGTTTTTATAGGTTTTAAATATCCACATCGCGTCATCTTCAAGGTTATGAAATAATATAGTTATAAAACAGAAAAACTTCAACATTTTTTTACGCAATACGTAAAAGAGTAACTTATGCCAAAAAAGGCTAAAAAAATAACTGGATCTGACTAAAAACAATAGTGATAATGGTAGATTCTCCCAGTATTGCCCTGGTGAAAAAATATCATTAAAATTCGAAACGTTGCTTGAAATAACTTTTTTTTAACTCCGCACAGGATGCCCTGAGGAAAATAATTTGTTATTCATTTCATGAGAACGGGTCGTTTCGCCGACTGGTTTTTTGCGTAAATCGGTTCGTATATGAAACGAACTACCGGCATCTGTCTTTCCTCTTACATTTAATCAGAGCCTCTTCAAAGCTCCTATTAATAAATCCCTTCCTACAGCCACCTCAGCGCCCTTGCGGTGATTTTTCACAAAAACGGCGCTATACAAATCATCCAAGTATTATTTTATTATTATTATTACCTCCTTAACCTGCCTCACAACGTTGCCCAACTAGTTAGCGATATAGTTATTATGTGACTTGTGAGGTGTCACATAAAACAAAATTATCTCGGGTCTATATCATCTTTGACGATGCTGTATGGAGGGTCTTTGAAAGAGAGAATGCAGTGAAAATGGGTCTTAAAGAGACCGATGTTGTAGGGGCGAGGAAACACAGAGGCCGGCAAATCGTTCCACTGCCGTGGTGTTAAACTCAAGAACGAGTCAAAGAAACAACCCGTTCTCATGTGACATAGGTCAACTGTTTCCTGACTACGAACTGATTCACAGCATCTTCCATTGAAATACCGGTAAAACAAGGACAGAATTCCCACCTGACGTCTGTGCTCTAAAGATTGCAATCCGTTTGTTAAGATTGGGATATAAATCAAACGGATCGCCAGTTTCTGCATAGATTCATGGGTTTTTTCAGGTATTTTGGGGCTCCAGAGCAAAGTTGGCTACGAAATTCAACAGTGGGGTGTATTTGCGATTTATACAGGGTCAGCAGTTGTGTACTATTAAAGTATCTACGTACGCCCAGCTTCTGAGAAGCTAACTTGACTCTGATGGAGCCAGAGTCAAGTTGAACCATGTTTAGTTATCATCCCTTAATAGCCAGTTAGTGACTTCTTGAATTTCCTCTTCTCTTTCTCCTTCCCTCCCCCACTACATGCAGCACCTCATCATACCCCAATGGGCATGCCGTAGTCTCACTGGCTCCTGGAGAGTTGGGACTTTTGTGCGGTATTCATAAAAAAAGAAATCAAATAAAAACGTACTAGAAAATGTCACAATGCGACAAATTATAACTTTTTTAATTATTTTAACAGGTTTTCTGCCCTATAAAAACACATTTGAGAGCGAGCTTAACTCTTCATTACTACAAATCTTCAGGATTTCTCTCTCTGGATGGGAAATCTAGTTCCAAGACATCTTTTCTCGAGTGCTCCCAACAACTCGACAAGGTGAATTCTCAATTACACCACATCATTGGAACCAATTTTGAAACTTTGGATCTCTTCACGAAATCCAATAAACTCATTCTAGTAAAGTGAATATCTACTTCATGTTATAACGGATATTAGTTTTATGATAGAGATGGTATTAACTCTTTATATTAAAAATGCTCTACAATATGCTTTCGATTGATAAAAACATTTTATATATCATCCTGAGATTTCACAAACTGTTCACTAATGAGTTAATAATCCTAATGAAAAGCTAAAACGTTTTAAAAATAAGGCAAATACATTAATAAATATTACAAATAAATGGAGATGAAAGGTTTTTTCATCTACATTTTTTTTATATTATTCAGCCGAAAATAATGCAAGTTATTCAAAAAAACGGCGTGTAAAAAGTGGTAGAATTTGCAGCATTTGTTTTATTCATTTAGGAAGCAGTAATACAAGATAATGCATCCCTTCCTTGCCGGTGCTGTCTTCTGATTTGTTATGTCTTTAAATATTAAAATATCTCTGTACGTATACTACACACACAGTTCGTATTTTAGGTGTTACTCGGCAATACATTAATGTATTCGATGAAATAATTAAAATATTTAAGTATTTATCGAACGCAACTGAAAAAAATCTTTTGTCGGAAAATCGGGTAAAAAATAGTTAATAATATACGTATGTTTGCGTGCGTTGATAACTTGCCGCTCTGTGCGGTAGTGAGTAAGAGGAACATGTAGTGTCGCTCACCGTGCCACGATATGCAGTCGTCAGTACTAGCAGGCGGTCTGCCGGCTGTGATGGACGTGTAGAAGTTTCTATCAACTAGGATTTGTTTGTATGAAAGCAAACAAAAAGCTTATAGATTAAAAAATCAAAGTACGATTATCAACATATTGAATCCCCCTCCGCAAGACGCAAGTAAAATCTAAGTCTATAAAAGGGATTGTTCATTATTATTGATTCTCTTTTTATTACAAAACTTAGCCAGCAACATTAACTTACATTCTATGTTCATCAAGGTGGGTATTTTGAGATGTAGATTCAGTCTTCAATATAAAACATTGGAAGTAAAATACTGAATATTTAAAACAGGACGTTTATTTGTGGTCTATGTGTTTTCCTCATTTTCACATAAAATTTTACTTAAGTAAATATTTTAAAATTAATAAAATGTAATACATGAAAATTGTTAATTTTTATCCAACCTAAAAATGACAAAAATCTATATGTATATCCTGTAGAGGAGTGTACAGCACTGAAAAAAAAAACAAAAATCGTCTTGCAGTATCACAGCCTTATCATACAAAAGTATAATAGAGTCTTATTATACAAAAAAATCATATTATATCATCGCAGCAATTTCTTTCTTTTTGGAGGTTCGCTTCAGGTTAAATTAGATATTAAAATTGTAAAAGATTTTTTTTTTTTTTAAATGTTTGTAAAGTTGACTATAAAGGTATTTCTGATGATAAATATGGCAGATAACACGTTTAACAAACGTGGGGGAGTGCCTAGAAACAATAAATAAAAAATACGAAACAAATTTCACTTCTTCCACAATTGTTTGCTCGTCGCTAGGATCGTGTATCAGCTGAAGTTCTGACGAACGAGGATTTCCGTATTTACTGCTGCCAAAAAAAACAGTTTTTTTTTTAAATCGTATTTTCTTCTAAATGTTTTTACTAAAACAGTAGGAACCTAATTGAAAGACAGCATTCTTTAAAAGAAAAGATTGATCAGGTTTTTAAAAGCAAGTTTTCAGCCAAAATCCGTTATTCTAAAGTATAAAAAGACCCAACACAACGGTTAACAAATGATTTCTCATTTCTTCCAAATATGTAAAATCATTGGAGTCATATTTTTTAAATTAATGTCAATTACTTTATTTAAAACTACTGTATAAATATCAGTATTTTTTTAAACAAAGTTTTATTTAATTATTTTTATAAACAATAATTATTAGCCTGAAACACTCATCCAAATTGAAAAAACCTTCCGAGAAAAGATAAATGTCGCCGACAGGACTCGAACCTGCACCCTTCTGATTGCCGGTCAGATGCTCTACCGTTGAGCTACGTCGGCTTATCGCAAACCCGCCAAGTTAATCAATATATACTAGTGTTTCATTCAATAATTACTGTTTTTTTATTATATTTCACCTGTAAACAACCAACTTTATTAGTTATCTGATCGGCAATCAGAAGGGTGCAGGTTCGAGTCCTGTCGGCGACATTTATCTTTTCTCGGAAGGTTTTTTCAATTTGGATGAGTGTTTCAGGCTAATAATTATTGTTTATAAAAATAATTGTTACCCTTTGCGCTATGCACAAAAATCTTGTCTTAAAAAACTTTAATTTATCAATTAATAAGTTTTATTTTTTTATTGCATAATATTAATTACATATAATGGGAACCTGTACCGCTAAGCCACTACAAGTAGCTTGTCAGCAGGAGTTTAGTTCAACAATATTATATAATACAACAATAAATAACAATCATCATACAAATGTAGCGCAATAATAGAACAATATAGGTCAATGCATGTTGTGATCACTGTATACAAGTTAGTTATTAAAAAAATATGAAAATAGCATAACAGTTTTGTTATAGAGATACTAGATTCCAATCACATAATATTGATTTAAATAATATTATAAAAATATCAAATATCAGCAAGCATTATACAAATTGAAAAATAAAATAGTAGAGCAGTTTTGTTACAGTGAGGATAGACCATAATAATAGATATCAAGGATATATCCAATAAAGGAAACCATCATATTTGTTCAATAGACAATGTAAAAAATACCAAAATAGCGTAAAGACAGCAGATATCAAGGAGACAATAGAGCAATTGTTTTTAAATTCGTATGGAAACTTATTGAATATAAATGGTACAATGTATTCAAGGCTTTGTTGACCATATTTATTTTGAAATATTGGCGGTAAATTTAATAAATTATTTATCAACTATTTCCGAGTACATATGTAATATAAAAATTCTAGAATCACAGGTAGTAGAATAATGTCATAGTAAAATAGCTCTTTGCCGAAAAGAACTATATTATTTTGGTTCCGTAAACAGTTTGTAACACTCTTGAAGGCACTCGTAGAGAAGGGTTCATTACACCATTAGTTATGCTTCACCTCCCTCGGCAAGTAACTCAGTCAATTAAGCGTAATTCACGAGGGTTTGGTTTCACCAATCGTTAGCCTCGTCTAGATTGAGCCGCACAACGCACTGAGCCGCTCCCAATTAGCAAGTAAGTCAATTAATACTTGAACACTGATGGAAAGGCCCGAATACGCCGTGCGATTCGGACGCTTTATTTTACCCTTTTGACGACTTAATTATTTATTTGCTAACTGGGAGCGGCTCAGCGCGTTGATAATCTGATCGAACTACTGGGTGTTTGGATGTCCCTGGGATAATATAGATCTCCAAGTATTTTAGCCATCTCTCTATCATGGCAGGACAATGACACCATAATATTTGAATGGATGTTTCCATACCCTCTTCAAATTTCCTATGTCTATTGTGTTGCTTCCACTCTGAACAGCTGCATGGGTCTCTCGATGTGAGAGTGTCGTATTACTATACCTACTAGCTGCCTCAGTTAGCTACTATTCATTATGAGACACTTTCTAGTTCATTCATCTCTTTAGTAACAGAATAAATAATGTACTGGAAGTACCTCTCTTGCCCAGAGACATGCTTTTTTATTGCTCCTAAACTTTAAAATTCCTCCACTCCGATAACATATAACAGATTTAGCCAAAACATTTTATTCCAAATTAGAATCGGACTCGAATACCTCCATCTCCAATCTCGGCCGTTGGAACCCCCGCACAGACCCCCTCCATCTCCGCCCAAATTCCATCTTATACCCTCCATTACCTTAGTGAGCGGGCTAAAATATAAGATTGTTATCACATAAACCATAACAGTTTACAATTATTTGATATAAAAATAAATAAAAGCCCTACAGTAGCAATGGCTGCCCACTCACTGGGTAGAGAAGATTATCTCCACATGTATGCACCTCTACAGTTGACACAGAAAGAGGAAGAAATGTTCTATGGAGCTGTACAAAAAAATTGTACAATACGAAATACTCGTATATGGTCCTAAAATTTATAATTTACTGTCTACGAAATGTAAGTGTCCAAACATATCGTCTTTAAAACACATGCAACAATAAACCACAAAGAGATCTACCTTTTCCTATAACACCCCATTATCTAATTTATCTTTTTATCTTCAACATCCATGTATTTACACAAATATGGATTTTTCGTAAAACAAAAAAAAAAGTAAAAATAAACAAGCAAACTAAAAAAATAAGAGGGAAAAATTTCAGGAGCAATATTAATTTCCATGTGTTAATGAAAAACTTACTTGTTTTTCAATAACAACTTTCAAATGAGGAATTCCAGTGAAAAAAATTATTATGTATTCATATAGCTCAGCAAACGCCGATTCTGAATATATAACTTTTATTATATATAATTATGCGTAGAATTTACAAATTGTTATTTAAAAGTGAATAAATAATCTTCTCATCAAAACACCTTGTTATATTGGTACCATTGCATTTGGAACATCTGACGTCACGTGTATAATCGTTTTTAGATTAGTATGGAGATTTTTATTTTTCGATTTTGTTTTATATTTTAAATATGTATTTCTTCAGCTTTGGTGATATTTAAACTTAATCGGGGTAACTTTAAGCTTTATCATTGTTTAATCATTGAAGAAGATAATATTAACACATCCCAAATGAACCAGGAAAACGAAAAAACAACAGAAATTAAAAAGATTTCAGTCGCATCTGGGACTCGAACCCAGGACCTCTACCTATCTGGGGTAACCGCTTAACCAACTTAGCTAATGAGACCAGAACAATTTATGCCATTTACACCGACATCATACTTCAAGTTCAAGACTTGTTATTATTATTCTCCATTTTTATAAACCCCATATTATTGGCTGCTATCCTTATGATGATTGCAAAGTTTGCAAAGTAAATTGTACTGGTCCTGGGTTCGAGTCCCGGATGCGACTGAAATCTTTTAAATTTCTGTTGTTTATTCGGTTTCGTGGTTCATTTGGGATGTGTTAATATTATCTTCTTCAATGATTAAATATTACAATGAGGTTTACAAACTTCAATAAGTTATAAAAAATAAATTGAATATTTATAATTGTTGTTAAATATAAAAAAAACTATTATTAATGACAGAAATTAGAGTATTCATGAGCAACCCAATTGTCAATACACATATTTTGATAATGGTAATGCTCAATACTATTATTATTTATCGAGTTCATATTTCTAAAAAGGTATATAATGTTATTACTTATGTTTAGTTACGGTTTACTATGAATAGAATATAAAATAATGTACGGTAAAGCTCATTATAACCTCAAAACCAATGTTTTGGCGGCGTTTGATAATTATGTTAACTATGAAAACTAACTTAAGGAAATATACAGATATTTAAGCTTGTACGTCATTATTGATTAAAAAAAATGGACTGGTGTTCCTAATTCTAAGTCCACTCCTTCTATCCTCTAAAAGACCCTTCACAAAGCATAGCCAAAGATGATATAGGCCTTGAGGAAAATTTAAAAAAATGTGAAGTGAATATGCCCACAACATGGATTTTTTTTTAAATGTTCAAATTAATGTTTTCTTAAGTACTAATATTTCTGTTTTTCAAGTATGAAAAAAATATGAAATAGGATGATTTTTAAGAAAAAAAATGTGAATTTAGTTTTGAAAACAAATTATTTTGAGTATAAAAGATTTTATTGAAAAAAAAATAAATTATTTAGCTATATTTTTTTTCATCAATAAATCTGTCTTCTTAAACACCTGTGTTTTATTGTTAGATTAACCTAATTCTTGAATAATGTTATCACTTGATGTTATATTATAAGATTACGATGTTCATGTAAATAAAAAATATATATATACATGCATCTAATACAATTTTTACACCACATAATTAAACTCGTATCCAATTATACCCATGCATATCGTATACGTAGTTAAAAATGTGTATACCAGTTAAGGGTTAAAGTTAACATTCTAGTATATTAAAAATATACAGGTAATAAAAAGAACCTAAAAAGGCATGTTTACATATTTTCTTGTGCTAAATAACCTTATAACGATACGTAAATTATTTATACACTTTTCCTCCCGTAAAATACGCTTTTAATGGACACGATAACCCGCAATAACAGATTATTATATTAATTAAATAAACCCCTCGAAGCCGTTTAAAACCCAATTAAATACATCATCTCGTAAATCTTTACGCTAAAATTACCCTTAGCCTACGAAACAAAGTATTTATAACCACTGTAGTTTCATCCCTTAACTAAATTCCGCTTAATTAAACACTTGTTACGGTGCTTAAGTTTGCTCAAAGGTTTTCTAATTTATTACCGACAATGAAATAGGAGAATATTTGTGTCTATCGTATTTTAGGCATCAATTTTCATTTGCGTCGAAGGTTAACATAATTTTAAACGGTCGTTTTTCACGTGATGCGTGCCTAGCCGCAGTCATTTATGGAAAATGGGGATTTAAATGGGCCATTTACGATGATGCTAATGTAATATTGACGGTGATTTGAATTTTATTGGTGATACCGGTGATCTGTGAAGAAGAAATACTACGTGTAATTTTGATTGTTATTTGAAAATAAACTTGAATTTAATCCTTCATATGAAATAATTAAATTTAAAAAAAAAACGTATCGAATAAGGAACTCCAGTGAAAAATATAATGATTATTTTTATAAACAATAATTATTAGCCTGAAACACCCATCCAAATTGAAAAAACCTTCCGAGAAAAAATAAATGTCGCCGACAGGACTCGAACCTGCACCCTTCTGATTGCCGGTCAGATTAACTTGGCGGGTTTGCGATAAGCCGACGTAGCTCAACGGTAGAGCATCTGACCGGCAATCAGAAGGGTGCAGGTTCGAGTCCTGTCGGCGACATTTATCTTTTCTCGGAAGGTTTTTTCAATTTGGATGAGTGTTTCAGGCTAATAATTATTGTTTATAAAAATAATTGTTACCCTTTGCGCTATGCACAAAAATCTTGTCTTAAAAACTTTAGTTTATTAATTAAAAAATATAAATTGGTTTAAAAATATATATTCATTTTAATCAGAAAACGATTATTCTGAATATGTAACTTTTATTATATGTAGAATTTGTAAATCATTATTAAAAAGTGAATAAAAAATCATCTCATCAAAACACCTTGTTATGTTGGTACCATTGCATTTGGAACATCTGACGTCATATAAATTATAGTATTCATGAGCAATTCAATGATAAATCGTGATATTATGATAATATTAATGCTCAATACTATTATTATTCTTTGAGTTAAAGTTTCTAAAAAGGTACATAATTTTATTACATATGTTTAGTTATTGATAACTCTGAATAGAATAAAAAAATTATGTACGTTAAAGGTCATTCTTGTTTTGACATTTGACATTCTAACCTCAAAACTGATCAATAACGACCGGCCATAGATTTGTTGCGTTTTGGCGGACTTTGAAAAATTGAAGCTTTGAAAATTATTTTAGCTATGAAAGCTCACTTCAGTAAAAAATCGAAATAAACTGATATTTAAGTTTGAACGTCATTATTGATATATAGAGAAAAAAAATGGACTGGATTCCTTATTATACGGCGTTGGCGACTTGTCATATTTTTAGTGAATATCTCAGAACTCATGTAACGCTACGAGTTAAAAGTAATTATATTGTCCTGTTAGTTTTAAGTATAAATGCCTATACAAATTACATGTCGCCACCGTTTAATGATGCAGCGGGGTAGTCACCTAACTTTTCTGAGATTCAATCGACGAGCTAAGCTATGCATAAATAATAAAAATAAATAAAAACATGCAGCTTTATTACCCTCAAAGCATTTGACGTCCTGATTGGTAGCGATCCTCTGCTACGAATCCAGAGGTAGCGGATTCAAATCCCAGCGTGCGCAAGTAATTTTATTTGAAATTGTTATTGTGTTCTAGGGTGGTGAATACATTCAATATCGCCATGGTGAAAGACCACCATTCAGAATCGATACGTTGATTGAAATGGCTTTAACCGTGTTTGATGATCTGAATAGGTAAGTTCTTCCCTACCTTCCTCTACCCCATCTCCTTTCCCTCCCCATTACATTCAGCCTCACAACATACCCCAATTGTTTATCCCATGATCTCACTGGTTAGGAGCGGTTGGAACTCTTTTGCAGTAATCACTTAAAAAACATGTTACCGTGTGTACCTTAAAAAACTAGCCTCCCTAAAATAGTTCATTGCTGAAATTAATCTGTTTCTATCGAATTAAATGGAATTTGTTACCCACTCCTTCTGTCCAAAGGATTATCCTAATCAAGAGGTCAAGCGTGTGGGAAATGAGGAATGCTGGGTGTTGCTCATATTGAAAATAGCTCATTCAATTAAATAGCATTGCGTACGCAGATGACATGGTCATTTTGTCGCCAAACATTAACTGTTTTAATTCTATGCTTATTTTGCAAGTACTCGTATGTATATAAATTGCTACAGATATTCTGTGTTTTCAAATAAAAAAGTATTGCATTCAATAAAACTGCAATAATTTCGATGATTTTTGATTTTGAAATTATACAAGTAAATAATGAAATTTTACTAATATTATAGTTCTAATTAAAAAAAAAACCACACATTTACAAATACAAAAATATAAGATTATTTCAGTTCAGACCATGTAGTCCCTTTTTACAGCGAGCGCATATGAGATTGGATCGCCTCATCTCATTTGCTTTGCTGCATACATTCATTTATGTGAACAAAGGTCTCGTCGCCCGTAGTGCCGCTGTCATTTGACACATTACGATCATCCGCAATAGAACTAACTTCCGACGTGGTGAAAAATATCGATTCACTTTAGGGTGTATTTATTTTAACAGAATAAATAATAAATACAGTGTTGAAGACACGCGCCAACCGTAATATACCACACTCAAATCGAACACGTGCTCTCCCGAGGACGACAAAAAGCACACTGAAAATTAATTAACTTCAACAAATGAACACTTTCAATTTTGGAAGTACAATATTCGCACCGAATGCTTTTAGGCTGTCCTGGTACTGCAAAATGCCACGGAAATGTTTGCAGAAGTGTCCATTCCTGGATTTCAAGTCCTAATAAAAAAACGGATCGCTATTTACGGAGTACGACTAGCCAAGAGCGAAAACGTTATTGTGATGAAAGCACTGTACTTTTGGTAAGGTCCTATTTACAAGAAATGGAGCTAATTCTTCTTAGGTTATTAAGCGTTTTATTTTTTTAATATATTTCTTGAATTGTCTTTTTATGTGTGTTTTACCCTTAGAATGTTTTTTTTTATTTCAAATGGGTAAAAAACAGAATACACTTATTTAAAATAATAACATTCTGTAAATCACCTTTATTAACAATGTTTCCTATTTATTCCGACCCTCCCCCCCCCCCTTAATAGGTGTAAATATAAGATAAGAAAACTTTGTAATAACTAAACATCATTCTCATTTGTAAAACATAACACAATAAACAAAATGTGCTCGCGAACCGAAGGTCCACCACCCCTTTGTTAAAAAAATATCTGGAAATTAACCTTAAAATGTCATCGAAACGTACACGCCACACCAAACTATTATACACATCAAACAACAAAACAAATTCTGCAGCCAATTCATCAATTTCGCGTGTTCTTTAAACATTTTATAATCTTTGTCCCAACCTAAATCTCGACATATTTTTTGACTCCCTACCGTCATTTAAGAAAAATATTACTCATAACATCAATGCGCAATCACAACTATCCATTATATAGCACTATTCAGACACATAGGTACACATACACATACACTCATACACTATACACTTTTTTCATATACCTTTTTTATCTTTACCATGTGTCGTTCCTTAGCATTGTATTAACCCCGGCCGGTAAAATGTACTCGTATATAACCAAACAATAGATATTCCATAGAGACATGTCACTGGTATCGATACTTATTATAATAATTTTCTAAAACCTTTTTAATTTGTACACCAATCATTTTATACATATACTGTTCGTTTCTAAAATAAAAAAATAAAAAATAAAACCTGGGTTTATGGAGAGGTGCTTTTAAACAAAGATGCTAATAGGTTTAGTTAAATGTAAACACATCAGAAAAGGTATATCTGGGGTGTGAAAATTGATAGTACCTTTTTATATTGTCACCATCAGTTTTATTTTGAATCTGTATAGATTTTAGATAACTTTCTAAGGTTTAAGAGGTTTTCATCTTGTTTTGAATACAAGCATCCTATTCCTCCACTCAATGGTTTGTTATTTATTCTGTCATTAGCCCTTAAAATTTCACTCCAGAGAAGAGCGTAGACAGATTTTTAATATGACGTCGCATTGACTGAACTAAAAATAATTAATTATCGAGACACCCCTTCTAAAACAACACAAAAAGCATTAAAGACATTAAATTCGTTAAAAACAAGGAGAAAATGAAATAAAGAAAAACAGATGGCAACATTAAGAATACCCCATCGTAGTAAAGAAAAACAGCGCTGACTCGATTATCCCATTGAAATAATGGTGTTGTATTACAAAATACAGGTTTTGGGCGTACGTGCATGGCCACAAAGAGTCCGTTACGTAGATACCGTAAAGGTTTTGTTGTTATTTATATTGACGCAAAGAGGGTGTGCCCTTTTTGCTGTACCAAACAAAATTAGAAGCATTTTAAAATGCCTACGAAAAACCCCAAGCAGAATTTTTAAGGATGTCCTAAGAACACATATATTATTTATTTAATTTTTTAACCTAACCGGTCATGAGCTTCGCTGCTTTTTGTTTACATTTTGGAATAAGCGAAATTATACAAAAAATATTGCAATATGAATTTGGGAGAGCCATAGTGCTACTGAATTCGGGTAGTTGGAACTCTTGTGCATTATTCACATTATGCGCGATATATAATAAAATTAAAAAGCAAGATGTTATCGATAGTTTAGTAGCGGTTGTACTTAATTTAAAATCATCACGCCGTTTCACCGTAGGGGAAGGCGGAGAGGACGGACCGTCAAACAAATCGGTCTTGGAACACACTTCTTGGTTCATTCTCATTCATACATTCTCTCTGTTATTCTGAATTCTGACATGGCTCTACTATAGTACTTGATTCAGTCGATCGTGCCCATGTCTTCCTCGGGCGTCCCTGGCTTCTTCTTCCATTCGCAGTATATGTTTTCTTTCTACTCTTTTCCTTTCAATCTCTGGAGATGCTGTGTGGAAGGTCTTTTAGAGGTTATGAAGGAGTGAACCTATTTATTGAAGAGATCCATGTTGTAGGAGCGAGGAAACAAAGAGGCCGGCAGATCATTCCACAACGGGCTGTTGAAAATAAGAACGAATCGTAGAAGCGACCTGTTTTCATATGACAAATGCCAATCGTATACAAATGTTGGGCGCGCGTTTGACGTGTTTCCCGACTGTGCACCGGTGCCGAAGGGATTAATGACGCTAGTTCCTCAGAGCATCTTCCATTGAGAAACCGGTAGAACAAGGATAGCATTACCGCCTGACATCTGTGCTCCAAAGATTGCAATCCGTTTATTAAGATAGGCGAATATATCAAACGTACCGCCCGTTTCTGCACAGAGTTAAGGTTTTTTTCAGTTATTTTGGGGCTCCCGACCAGAGGTGCCTACCAAATTCCACACTGGGGCGCACTTGCGATTTGTACAGGATCAGCAGTTGTGTACGATTAAAGTATCTGCGGGCTCTGTGTAGTACGCCTAGCTTCCGAGAGGCTAACTTTACTCTGGCTTCGTTGGGGCCCCCATACCTGAGCTGGTCACTTAAGGTTAATCCAAGCATATCAATGGAGGGCTTGTTGGAAAGATTACTTCCATTAAATTGCGACTATTGCGACCGGTCAGCGGCTGAGTTAGCATCGCGTTTGGGTCTCACTCAATCGTCGTGAGTTCAATTCCTCGGCAGGCTAAGTCCTCCATTACGACACAAGTAACATCTTCCGCTTACTGTGATGGTAGTAGGAGATTTTCAAATATTGTCAGGTTATTCGTAACCGGGGAATATTTGTCTTTCTTTTTAAAAAGACAAAGGAGACTAGATTTTACACTGTTTATTATAAACAACGACAATTAGACTAAACGTAAAAATTAATTTATCAGTACATCTTTTTTCAAGCCGCATATTAAAAATTCAAACAAAAAATTGTGTAAAGGAAAAAGTGTACGGGAAACTATTTATCAGGATAATCCCATGAAAAATCGCATGAAATCTATAAAAATGCTTCGTTATTATTTTGTAATACCATTATGGATAGATTTTTACGTCGGTGAAGTGCGCTGAAACACCTTATGATTCATTGGTCACATTGTCGTTTTCTGTATGGGTAAATCAATTTATGGCCTAAAACGCCATAAGTAAAGCAACATTTGCGTATAAAACCCGCGTTGACACGAAAATATTGTGATGGAAAATTAAGTTACCCACGCACGAAAATTCAATTTTCCTAACCGCATGTTTCTAACTCGATTACTGTTTGCTTTAGGAAATCTGAAAAATGAGTTCGTCACACTTTCTGACATACGTTATTAATGAAAAAAGGTAAAAAAGCTTTAAAATTTTTGTATATTTATATCTTTTGATAATAAACAAACACTTATTAATTTTTTTACATAACATGTTACACGGTATTGTACATAAATACAAAAAAAAAAGAAATAACAAAAAACACACATATTAGAAACACTAGATCTCAAAAACAAATACAACAAGGAACCACGAACACAGCACTTATTATACTATGGTACTTAACTCTACAACAAAATCCCATCTTCTAAAAACACAACAACCATGATAAATTTAAAAATCGATTAAAACGCTGGATACGTTACACAGAGAGATCTGAAATAGAAAATACATACTAACACCGAGACCACTGAACTGCGCTTAAAACACCTCACCTTTTTTTTTTTTTTTCTTCATTTTTTTCATCAAACACATCAATTTAATATTTTGTAAATTTAACCGCAGCACGGGAAATCCCAGATAAGATATCATTATTTGTTATTTTGTTTAAAAAAAAAGAAGAAAATAAAACATTGTTGTTATTATTACTGTAACAATCTACTTAATTTATAACTTTACGAGGGGAACGAGATTTCTTCCAGAACGTAGCATAAAGGAATACCACGATGCTACTTAGCCTGTCAGATTACAGCTGATCTATTGAATGTTATCAGTGGTGGTTATGAAGCAAGTCCCTAACAACTCAGGTTGACAAACCACCCCGGAATTATTTAAAAACAAGCACTTTTTTTTCTTACTATTGGCTTTTGGGGCCTAGTCGAATGGTTGCCGCTCGTTTTGGGGCGGGACCCGGGAACAAGCGAAAAGTCGCAGGTCGGACAGATTTCTAGACATATAAGTTTCGGGACCCGTGCAACGCAGTCGATTGATGCTGACCAGAAGTTTGGCAAACCAGTATCGTTCCAATTTACTTATTTATACGACTCTCTTTTTGCAAATACAGAAATAATCAACATTTCATTCTAACCTTTAATGATCTGAAGGCGTCCACAGAAAGGTTAAAGCTTTTCCCAGAGCATTAGAATGCGCTATTCAAATATAGACCATACTGCAAGGTATTTTTTAATAGTAAAAGAGAATTGTTTTTATTTGAATTCCCTATTCCTGCTTTTACTTATATACAAGTTTTTTTTTATTTATATTTACTAGAAGCGGTGATTTCTCAAATTGTCTATAAACGAACTGACAACACGATTTATATGTGTGTATGTATCTCTATATACATCTATACTCGTATACCCTGGGATTGAGCTAGTCGAGGATTTTGAGTATAGTAGGATCTATTTGCACATTTTAATAAAATCTCAATTTAAATGTAATTACGAGCCGGATCGCGAGATTCCGCCATGTAACAAGATATAGTATAGCTCGCATAAAATTATGATTTATTCTTCGTTATAGTGCTTGACTGTAACAATACTGTTTCAATGGCTTTTCATTTGCCGTAATACACTTAAAACAATTTCACAAAATTTTAAAATAATAAAGGAAACGAATTAACTTGCATAAAACCCCGACTAATAATTTATCAAGCGATGACAATCAATCATTATTGTATGCGAAATCCTTATGACAATATTAGCTGCAATATATTACGTTACAGCACTGATGTCCAACCTTTTTAATAGTGCCCGCAATTATTTAGCCAATCGATAGCAAATGTCTCTGAAAGTCTATAAAAAATATCATTTTTTGTTAATCGAATTAATGTATTTATAATTTAACTATCTGATATGTCCCCGGCCTTGCTCGGGAATTTTCACTGGTCATTAGGGTGCCATAATTGATTTTAACCACAGATTGCTTATTCAAAAGAAGAAGGTTTTTTAGGTAGAATATTTTCAAAATGGAAAGCACGAGTAGGTAAGAACTTAAGAACTTTATGATTTAGATATATTTTGAAAAAATAACGTTTGGAATGAAATATAATATTCAAATTAATGTTTATTTATTTGCAGATAGTTACTTTTCTGTCAAATCAATTGTGGCTCCCTAATGACAAGTGAAAAATCCCGAGCAAAGGCCGAGGACACATCAGCTAGTATTGTGTATATTATCCATTAATCCAAGTTAAATAAATAAAATGGAACATTGTTATGGAGGTTCTTTGTCTTAAATTCATTTATTATCAAACTGATCAGTATTGCATCGATTTTGAGAATGTTCACCGTAGTGACCGCAGTATTTTGATAATTTATTTAGAAAATTGGATCGCACGTTGTTCACGGGCCACCTCCAAACATCTCTGCGCCACAGTGTGAACGTAAATACGAGTTCTTCATTAATTTAAATTGAATTTGGCATTTCACTCAGATCGAACTGGCGGCGGCGACCGCCTTTTGGAATCGGCTTAACTTTAAGTACCATCGACATTATTTATTTTGCAAATGGTCGTCTGTTTAATAGGGTGGGCCATCGAAAACTATTTTAGAATTTGGACGCGTCAGATGTCTATAAAATTGCGCATCCAAATACGTAAAAATGTGTTTTTAAATAATATTTTATTTTGTTATTTATTTATTACATATATATAAACATTTGTTATCGGATGACGTATTGCCCATCTCACTAGGCGCGAAACGCCAGTGTTGAGATGGCAATTTACAGGGGTTGTTCAGCTAGGATATTTACATGACAATAGATTAATATATATAAGTATTTTAATTTAAAGGTATAAAAGGATTTAGAAGCTGGCAGGTTTATTGGGGGTGATCAATTATCTTATCTTTAAAGGAACTTTTGTTTTGTTTATTTCTGATGTCACTATTTAAAACTTCTTTGTCCATAAGAGGTGACACAAAATGGAATATTAAAAGATTTTACATGTCATTGTCTTAGGTCTCTGGTGCTTGTTCTTTCTTCAAACGTCTGTATATTTTTTAATTGGTGGAGCAGAACGTTTTTTGAATATGTTTTTTCTCAAATTCGGAATATATCATATCACTTTTAGCCATTTTTTGGACAATTTTTTAACCCTAGAATGGAAGCGTTCTTCCTTATTCCATTAACGGAAGCCAGAAATAGACTTCACGTCCATTTTAAATTAGCTCTTTTTTATTACCGTTGATTAGTCTTTGTCGGTTAGGGTAATAAATATTGCGATTACTTACAATATATTTATCACTTAGTCAAGTCATACCATCTCAGCCCAAAACATTGTAATTTAATTAAGTTTTAATCTGGAGTGCCCTACCAGGTAAGTATGTTTTCTGTATATGTACATAATAAGATTAACCCTAGCAAATGGTATTTGTACGGCGCCCTTGAGGTGATTTTTCACAAAAACGGCGCTATATAAATCGTCCAAGTATTATTATTATTAAATTGAACAAAAATTTGTATATTTTACTAGTTTATTGTATCTGAGAAACGGTAAGAAAATTTCACTTAATAGTTACCATTATAATAATAATAATAATAATAATAATAATGTTTTTATTTAATTTATAATACAATTACAAACATGTTATATTTAATACGTAAGAGAAATTACAAGTACCTATTTAATATTTGTAAAACAATGTTCAAGGAAAAAGAAATGTACTAAAAATAAAAAATAAATTCAGAAATATTTAAATAAATTCAGGCAGTGGTGAAGATCGCGTCAATGAGAAGAGATTCTTTCAAGAATCAATAGAATTTCCTTTTGAATCTTTCCTCACTGACGCAAAATATGTCGATATCCTGTGAGATTTTGTTCAGGAGCAATATACTCCTCCCCACCGGGAGAACCATTGGCAGGTTGGTTCTACAGGTAGGAAGATAGAATAATCTATGACGACGCTGTCTTAGATAGTCATCAGGAACATAAAGACTTATGCGTTCCAAAATAGCTGAATTCTCTATGGAGCCTCGCAGTAGTCTAAAAAAGTGGGTAGCGGCATACCCCTCTCTTCTGAGCTGCAGGGAGTGAAATCCAAGCATGCCCAGAAGAAAGTTAGTTGGATAAAGCCACGGATAGAGTCCGTACTCCCTCATGTAAAGAAATCTCAAAAACTTTTTCTGAACCCTCTCTAACATGAGGGAGCACCCCGTCTCGTGAGGATTCCAAATAGCCGACCCACTCTCCAGTCTACTACGGACTAAAGAGAAGTATAATATTCTAAGAGTACGAGTATCCCGAAAAACCTTCACGGTCCGAACGACAAATCCTAACATTTTTAATGCAGATTGACATACCCCATCGATATGAACACGAAACTTAAGTTTACTTTCATACACGATTCCAAGATCCTTTATAGTAGAAACTCGTTTGAGATTATGACTGAGCATAGTATATCTGTGGTAGGTGAGACTAAATGCTCTGGTGAAAGACAGGACTACGCATTTTGAGATATTGAAATGAAGCTGATTTCGTAGGCTCCATTCGGAGATTTTATCAATGTCACCTTGAAGAAATAGGCAATCTAAAATATTTCTAATCAGTAGAAATAATTTGAGATCGTCAGCGAAAAGGAGAAAGCGAGAAACGGATGACTTTAGCAATGTCATTAATGAAAATAGAGAAGAGAAGAGGCCCTAGGATTGACCCTTGGGGGACCCCAGAAAAAACAAGAAAATCAGCGGATTGAAAAATTCCGTGTGTGACAAATTGCTTCCGGTTTTTGAGATAACTTCTAAAAAACTTTAGCATACGTAGGGAGAAACCTATTTGGGCAAGTTTTGTTAGTAAGATATCGTGATTCACGGTATCAAAGGCTTTGGAGAAATCATTATACGAACAGTCTACTTGGTATCCACTATCTAGGGACCTAGAGCAACATAGTCAGTGAAAACCATCAGATTGGTTTCCGTAGACAACGTCGGTTCCTCACTGCGGTTTCTATATGATAAAATTGAGGATTCGGCATCGGGATATACTCCATATCTTATGGGGAGTCGATGTTAATAAAGCTAATATGCCTAACGGAATACCTTCCCTGGTATTGCAGAGGAATGATGCAGAATTAGCTCCAATTTTGAAAATGCTCTTTAAAATGTCCCTTAAATGTGACTCTGTGGCCTACACAACTGCTGACCCTGTCCAAATTGCAAAGTGCGCCTCACTGTAGATATTGGCAGCCACATCTGGTCGGGAGCACCCAAAATATCTGAAAAACCCTCGACTCTGTGCAGAAACGGAGCGGCTGGAAAAATTAAGGGGTCTTCCTCAACCAGCCTCTCCCGATCCGGCTCGGCCGCCAAGATCTGAACAAACCTCATCCTATGAACGCGGGCAACCCTGCAAAGTCACCAAACGTAACGAACAACTTGGGGAAACCTACGTTACAGGTGTTGGTTGTTCAAAGAATATTTCCGAGGTCGGCGGTACCCATACTCATTGATTATAAATTAAATCTGAATTCATCGTTATTTTATTTACTTATTTATTTGAAACAAATATTATTTAAAATGAAGTGTAACAGAGCTTTGACTGACCAACTAGGAACAACTCCTATTTTAGGACAGTCAAATTCACAAGTTTATTAATTTATTAAATGCCATTATACAAAAACAGAATAGAAAAAGCTAGCGGTGACATATTATGCTAATATAATATATCTAGAAAAAATGTAATAATTAAGTATGAAGAGAAAAAAATAATTGTCTACACCAGATAATAGAGTGTAATAGTTTACTTTATTTGTAATAGTTTTTATAACAACTTTTATAGCCTGGAATGAACTGCCGCATGACTTAAGAATTATCAAAGACTCAACAGAATTCAGAACTAAACTTAAAACACATCTTTTCAGACAATCGTATCCATAAATTGAAGAAATTCACCCATACATTGCTTAGCTAGGCTAGCCGGTTAGTACTTACCTAAAGTCATTGAATAAATAAAATAAAAATAAAATTTAAAAATTCACGCATCGGTGCGCAAATGCGTTCACAGCCCGCAACACTGTAAATAACCAAAGTATAAAATAAAAAATAAAAATTTAATATTTATTAAAAGCTTCTTACGCTTTTAAGGTAATTTTATAGATATTCTTGAGTCCTAAAATTCATTTTATGAATACTTTCCAGTCCTAAAAATTATAAGCATCTCAATAAATACCAACTCTTCTTGTGCCACCAATCTTCTGATGAATGTAACATCAATAGAAAAGGAGCAACAAATAACCATGTAAAACTATCATCTCTATAAATAAATTTTCTAATAAAACTGTGTTCATCTGAAGCGACCTGCCAGGTAAGTATGTTTTTCTCTATCTGTTTGTACATAATTAATTAAGAAATATTTGTACAGCGCCCTTGAGGTGATTTTTCACAAAAACGGCGCTATACAAATCATCCAATTATTATTATTATTATTATTACTACTGAGAGCCCTTAGAGAACGATATCTCAAAATGACGACCCACCCTACTGTACGTTGACATGGCGGCATTTCTACGCATCGATACGAAACTTTGTTGATTTCCAAAGTAGAAAACGACAACAAAGGATTCCACAAAGGCGTATAAACCTCGAATGGTATTAACACTTCCATTTCATACCGCGTGAAATTGAATGTCTGATTGTGTGCGTTTGAATAAAGCTCGAATAAATCACATCGATTTTGAATACAAACCAAACCATACCAATAAAAGCAATGGTGTTCGAAAAACTTCTTTTTTTCATTTCATAATTTAAATACACATTATTTTTTTTATTATTTTATTCATTTTTTGAGATATTTATTATTAAATTGAATTTAAACGAATAATGTCACTGTATCTTCATCTCTAATCTTCACAAATCTAATCTTCATATACCCCTGCAATTCAAATCAATTATTTTAACAAAGTAATATTATTTTAATAAAAAGAAATGAAAACTTTACTAATATAATATGTTTAATCATTGAAGAAGATAATATTAACACATCCCAAATGAACCACGAAACCGAAAAAATAACAAAAATTAAAAAGATTTCAGTAGCATCTGGGACTCGAACCCAGGACCTCTACCTATCCGGGGTAACCGTTTAATCAATTTATCTAATGAGACCAGATCCATTTACGCCATTTACACCGATATCATCCTTCAAGTTCAAGAATTGTTAATATTATCCTCCATTTTTTATAAATCCCATATTATTGGCTGCTATCCTTATGATGATTGCCAAAGTTTCATTTTCTTTCCTTGTAAAATAAGTCAATAGATGTCTCATATAAATAAAAATCGGGTAGGCATATCCGAGACTCTATTCAGATTGTAATTGAGTTCGGGATGAAACTTTATATATTCGAAACATGTTGATATTTATATATTAAAAAAGTGGTGTAAACAAAGTTATTCTCATTAATTTATTTTATAAATGAATAAAAGTATGTTTTGGATATGAGATAACTAAGACGTATGTGTGGTAAAACCATTTCGCATGATGTGTAGATCCGAAAACATTGCAAGAACGAAAGAAACGTAATCCAAGAGATGGAGGTGGATTAGGTATGTAGAGCACGTGAATGGAGAAAGAAGCTAAAGGAAATTTACATGGTTCGAACTTGAATGGCAGAAGACAGGTGAGTAGCTGAGTTGGCATCGCGTCTGGGTCCACCCAGCCGTCATCGGTTAAATTCCTCGGCTGGCTAAGTCTTCCATCACGACACAAGCTACATTTTCCGCTTACCGTGATGATGGTAGGAGATTTTCAAATGTTGTCAGATATTCTTAACTGGGAAAAGTTTGACTTTCTTTAATAAAAAAAAACTCGGACCCCCAGGAAGACATGGCACGATCAAATGAATTATACACTAGAATAAGGTTACGTCAAGAGTCAGAATAAAAGAACGTTATGTACGAAACGACATGTGAATATAAATATTTTCTAAGTCGAGTCTCTTTTAATTTATTTTAATTTAAAACACTTTAATTTATCATTTGTTACATTGTAAAGTATAAGTATATTGTAAAATTTTATTATATTCACTAGTGTTGGTATTACTGATATTTTTAATGATTTCATCATCTTCACGTTTACTTAGCCATATTTTAATTTTGTTTTTGAACCTTTTTTATTCCAATGGTATTTTTAATATCATTGGAAAGGGTATTATACAATTCTGTAGCGTGGATTTTATGGTTTTTCTGGTAATTTCTTGGAAAATTAAATATATTTGAGGTTTTTTGTAGTGTAAGTGTGTTGGTCAAGAGGTAAGGTAATAATATTTTTAATTAAAATTAAGTAGTGCCTTTTTAAAATAGAGAAACAGCAATTTTTTTTTTAAATCCTAAGATTATTTTTTTTTTTTTTATATGAATACCTCACAAGAGTCCCTACTGCTCCCAACCGTCTGGAGACAGTGAGACTATGGCATTCCCAATTGGGGAATGTTGTGAGGCTGAAGGTATTGGGGAGGGGAAGGAGAAGGGGAAGAGGAAGGTGGGGAATACCTGGCTATTCAGATCTGGTCACCAAACACGGCTAATAGCCATTTCAAGCAACGTTTCAATCCTGAATGGTGGTCTTTCACCAGGGTGACACTGAGAGTATCTTCCACTCTGGAACGTGCGCAAATTTACTATATATTATTTATAAATGAATTAGTTGTGAAACAACACAAATTTATTAAATGAAAATTACTTGCGCACGCCGGGATTTGAATCCGCGACCTTCGGATTCGTAGTCGAGAGCCTTACCCCTCGACCATGGAGGCCGTCGTTATTATGCTTTTTGTTCATTCATAGACTGCTTAATGTGGATTAATTTTTAATTTTTTTAAATTTTCTCTTAAAATAGTCTTATACATACATCCATAAAATAAACGAGAAGGTCGACTAAAAAAAATAAGATCGATTTAAAAAAAGTTTGTGTATTTGATCGTATTTTTGAAAACACGTCAAATCACATTATCTCCGTGCTGTAAATTTGGGGTTAGACCACTATTGCGCTAGTCGCCTCAATAATCGTTAAAATAGTTGTCAATAACAGATTCATAAAACAACGGCTGCCCTGGGCAAGACTCTCGAGAAGTCGGGAGGAGGAAAGATAACCGACAAATAAAAAATGAAAACACTCAAATAAAGTAAGCAAAGTGAAAATAATATAATGTGTTCCTTAAAGATTTCTGTCTCAGTGATATACAAATGAAATAGGCGAAATGAAGCATGAATTATTTTTTTGATTAAAGAAAGGGAATGAAAAGGAAAATTACATTTTATAGAAAGGACCAAACGACTTTTAAAAAAGGTGGAACTGCCCAGAGAAGTGGGGAGCGGAGAGCAGAGAGCAAAGGAGGTAGATTGCATGCAGTCTGATTCTTACTTCAACCCAGAGATTCCGTTATAGATTAATGTTTTGTCGAAGAAAAGTACGCTGATGTTAAAATATATGGAAACCACGAATGAAAGAAATAAAGGGAGATATTGCATGGAAGCGTGCCGACTGTCACCGAGCTACGACCAAACTGCACGTACTATGAAAGCGGTTGTGCATTGAAAGTTATGCGCAAATATGATTTTCACTAGCATGGGAGAACGATATCGTACATATTCATACTATTATTACTAATAATGGCTCATGGCTCATCTCTGTTATTTCTGATACTTATTATGGAAGCACACAAGCACTGACGTACAGATTTTTTAGTATTTGCAGTGTACAATTTAAAGCGATACTTCCGCGAGACTAAACGACTTAAAATGTAATGAACCCATAGAAAGCACAAAACTAAAACATGACAAAAAACAACTGCGCAGAATGTGCTCATGAAGCGACTAACAGCTGTTCAAGCAGAGTGTTCTTTTTTAGAGCGAAGCGGTTTCATACTAATAGTGATTAATTATTTAATTATTTTTATAAACAATAATTATTAGCCTGAAACATCTCTAGCCTGAGAAAGAGGGAGGCCGATAGGATTCCGCACCTTCTGATATCCCAGAGCATCTGACCGATAACAGAAGGCAAACTGAGTCCCGTCGGCGACATTTATCTTTTCTCGGAAGGTTTTTTCAATTTGGATGAGTGTTTCAGGCTAATAATTATTGTTTATAAAAATAATTGTTACCCTTTGCGCTATGCACAAAAATCTTGTCTTAAAAACTTTAGTTTATCAATTAATAATTATTTAATTATTTATTTGTAATAAACAGACAGCTTTAAATACAAATCTATATACAAATGAAGTTCAACAAAAGGTAAGCCAACAAAGTTTCTTATGCTAACTGTGGTTAAGTACAGATATTTTATTAGAAAAAAATAAAAAAAATAAGAAAGAAGGAGGGAGAGGAAGAGGAAGATAGAATTGGGATAGGAGATGCTCTCGATACATTTTATACTCGTTCATCAATTTGTGGTTGTAAGTATTACTTCGGTTCGATATTTACAACCAAATATTAATCTTCGCGTTTGAAGCGTGATTCATTGTCCACCTCCGTTGTTTCTATTATCTATAGTTATGCATTTATTAATGATTGTTGTTTATTATCTACAGTAACAAGTTTTGAAAGGTTTGGGATATTCCAGACATATCAACACGATTGTTAAATGTAGCTTCGTAGCGGATAGGACTTCAAAGGGGGAAATGAAAGTTTGGAGTGGAAAAAGGAAAATTCAAAGAAAGAAAGTGGGTTTGGACGGACTGCTATGAAAATGCTATCGTTTACAGAAACGCGGGAAAAAACATCCAACTCCAAGCACGCGAAACAAGATTCTTACTTCAAATAGGTTATTTAATAATATTGTTGACCTGAATCAACAATTTCCTTTTTATTTATTATGAAACATCTACTTCATCAAACTCAATGCTGAAGTATAAAGAAGGTTTCCGAAAAAAATGTTTGTTAAGGGGCGGACAAGGACGATTATATGTTATTATTGCTTGCGCCAAGAAGTTATCGGTCTTGCCCAAGGTTGTAAATCTAAGACTTTGTCGATGGATTGAATGATCGCGATAATCTCTATGCAGATGGGTAATGGTTACTCGTTAAATAAAAATACTATATTTGTTAACACTTTTTATATATTTTGACGATTAATACGGTAATGTTTCAGCGAATCTGGATACTCTCTACAGTAAGTTGTTTTTTTGGCTGCGTTTGCTGCACTGATTTTAGACTGATATCTACTGAAAGAGTGAAGTAACATAAATTAAAATGATTCAATCAAAGAATTTGTTTAATATCAACGGTATAAATACACCAAAAACAAAAATCACATATCGCAGTTAACTACAAGCATAAGAATGAAGCACAAATGATTTTAAAGGGTGGCATTAGGTCGTACAATGACATCAGAGAGTAAATAAAGAATAAAAGTTCACGAAGGATATAAGAGTAAAAGATATGCGTACATATAAAACAAATAGTAAACTTAATTTATATTAATATTGACATGATAGTATAGCCTTATTGTACTTACCTTCCGTGCTGTTAAATAGATCCGCTACATCTGCGTATCTATTACTAACTTCATATAATCTAGGTACAAGCGAGTGTTTGTAATGCTCAGTCCTGGTGTTGTTACATTTAAACTGGATTTTGGTACAAGTTGCTTTCGTATGTATATGAAATTGGATGAGGTTTTTTAAATCAGGGCTGTCTATACTACCATTAACAATTTTGATCATTAATATCAAGTCGGAAATAATTCTTAGATCTGAGAGATTTGGTAAATTTAGTTCTTTTATCGAGTAATTATAGTTAATGCTTTCAATGGGAATATAGAGTTTATATTGAATGTGTCTTAGGAATTTATGCACAGGATGAAAATTCTAATAATTAAAATGATTACTTTGCTATAAATACAAAACGATTGTGTCGCAGTTATAACGCCAAAACCTAATCTTAGCTTATTCAACCTGTAGAATACATTACCAAAATTTGCAAAGTAGCCCATGTGACTACGTTTGTAAGTAACTTTATATATAATCGGCTACATGACCTATTTCATTTTTTATGCTTTACAGAAGAGATACAAAACTGAATGAGTTGTCAAGGAAGTTGTTGGAATGTCACTAAAAGTCTTAAATCAAATTTAATACTGTTATTATTAAGTTATGCAAGTATTTATAGTTTTTTTTAAAAGCTGTTTCGGCGTTTAAGACCATTTTCAAACCGCGGTTAACCCACATTGTGACGACTTATTTAAATGATTTTATTTACTCCCACCCCATTCTAATTTGGACAGGTTTGTAAAAATAGTGATTTATCATCGGTAAAACCGTCACGGTAAAGCTGTCACAATAATAAAAAACTAAAAAACTTGCAGAACTTAATAATAATATTATTAAATTTGATTTACGTTAATTTAAAATAATAAAATAAATCGAGTTATTCGAATTGAACATAAAAAAAACATTAATAAATAATTAATGAGAGTCGATTTGTGGTGGCTCTGACGGGGGGTTGTTAAAACTGAGTGTATAGGTCGCTGCGGAAGGGAGCTACGAAACTTTTTGCATACTTATCTCAATTTGTTAAAAAAATTAGATAGGTCATGTTGACGCTCTTTAATCAGGTTATGCGAATATTTTGGCCATATAATATTTGGGTTGATTTTACAAGGATACTGTACAATTCTTCTAATAATCTGTCAATAATTACAGAGTGAATATTTTATCTATTGTTACAAAAAAATACTGTGCATTTTCGAAGATAAATATCAGATAGTCAGTTCATTGTTTTGCGTGCTGACATCCGAATATGTATTTCTTTTAAAAAAATGAAAAATGTTCATATCGAAAAACAAATCGATTTGACATATTGCGGGTTTTGAGTTAATTTATCATATTCATTCGCAATTTCAAAAAATAATATTTTTTAGTGAGTAAGAGAAAGAGTCATGGATCATGTGGGGAGCATATGACCATTTGCCTGTCAAGATTTAATTATAGAAATCATATGGGGAACATATCGTCGCAGGAAAGTAATATTGCTGTAACAGCGAAGGCCATGTAAAAAAAACATAGGATTTGAGGGTTATGAAATGTAATATTGACAAAACTATGATTTTATCCAGCGTCATACGGGTCTTGTTTTTCATTGTAGAGTCACGTGACCCAGATAGATCGACGCAGAAAAAAAAACCAGTGGAATGGTGTATACAGAGCTTTTTTTTTGGTAGTGGAGGTTACAGAAGTATTGCTTTTCTGCGACGATATGACCATTAGCCTATTAAGTTTTCATTATATAAATCACGTGAGGAACATATGACTAATTCCCGGTTTTTATTATTTCTGTTCAGTTACATATAAAATTCACGTTTTGGTAGTTATTTTCACTAACCCCTTGCTGTTAATGAGATGAAAAGCATTCCCTAATAAATTCTAGTAAAAAAAAATAATCGTCCTGGTGAAAGACTACCAATCAGAATCGAAACGTTGCTACAAATGGCTTTAGCCGTGTTTGGTGACCAGATCTGAATGTCCAGGTGCTTTCGCATCTAGATCCCCTCCCACACACCTTTCACCCTCACAACGTGCCATGGTCTCATTGGTTCCGGTTAGCAGTGAGCAGTTGAGAATTTTGTAAGGTATTCACATCAAAATGAAATTTGTGGTTTTTTCTAATAAATACAAAAAAAAACTAATATTTTCTTTACTTACAATCGATAATAATATGTATTATTCTCGCAATGTTAACCGCTTGTCTTTTGGGTTATTATTAAAAAAGTAGGTAAAAAAACATCGTTTTTTTTTTCAGCAGATTTCGCAATAACAATACCTGGGGTGCTATTCCCGTTCTTTTTAAGGAAGATTCCTTAACTTTTTCCTTAAGGTTAAAGACTTCTTACTTAACTGCGGTTCCGGTTCTCTCGGATGACAGCTGTCAGCTGAATTCAGCGAGCGACATTCATAAAAAATATCAATATTTGCGATGTTTTAACAAGAGGATAGCTCAATATTAAGTATGTTTCCAATTACGTTATTATTTACTTTAAACATAATTAGTTAGTAAACATTATATAGATGTTGACATCTTTGACAATTCACTTCAAGCGCAAATTAAAATGTCACTTTTAGAACTAGACACAAAAAAGTTCATTACTATCTAATGACGTAGGTACCTTTTTATAAAAGGTTATTCGTCGTTAAAAAACATACTTATGGTATTTAAAAATAAAATAAAGATGAATTATAATATAATGCAATTGTTTTTAAAAGTTTTAGTTCAAAATCTTATGTTACTTGAAGATATTTCATCAATTTGTGTTTTGAATTAATCTCTCGACAATCTATTTAGGATCTTTTGACAATGTCTCACCGGAATTCCGCAGTTAATCAAGAAGTCTTTAACCCTAAGGAAAAACGTAAGGAATCTTCCTTAAAAAGAACGGGAATAGTGCCCCAGTTTATAATATACCAATTTGTATGGGAGACCTCGGAATACTAAACGAGATGACGCAGGAAAAAACTTGACGTATACGAATGTTTTGTGGGTATCGGATATAGTTTTTTTGTACCTGAACGTACGGGATACGGCTTATAGCGGCCGTATCACGTACGTTCGAATGGGTAGGGGGGTTAATTGTAATTTCCACGCGTTACTCTGTGTCTCGTGACAGGCTATGGGAATGTGATTCCCAGATTTTTTTCGTGATTTTCTCTTTTCATTCACCTTTCAGCATGTACGAGTACATTATAATTATTGCTTTTAAAGTTATGTTGTTCCATTGAAATGATATCTTTAATCCTAACCGATACCTCCTCGATGTGTTATTTTATTTCAAATTACGGGTATTTATTTGTGTTCATTGTAGATATTTTTCATTTTGAACGAGATTAGAAATTATTATTTTTATAGACAATAATTATTAATCTAAAACACTCATCCAAATTGAAAAAACCTTCCGAGCAAAGATAAATGTCGCCGGCAGGACTCGAACCCGCACCCTTCTAATATCCGGTCAGATGCTCTACCGTTGAGCTGCGTCGGCTTATCGCAAACCCGCCAAGTTAATCAATATATACTAGTGTTCCATTCAATAATTACTGTTTTTATTATATTTTCACCTGTAAACAACCAACTTTATTAGTATGAGAGGCTTGTAACGGCTAAATCCCTCAAATAGATGGCGTCGAGACAAATTATGTGTACATTAAAAAAATAATTTCTACAATAAAATGTACAAAAATCTTGTCTTAAGTTTTTAAGAACTTTAGTTTATCAATTAATGAGATTAGAAATGGTTAAATTTGGTTTAAATCAAAAAGAATGCAGGATTACGCTAAAAATGTATTAACTTTCAAAACAATGTTATTCATTTTTTCGATATTCTTTGAAACTGAAATATAAATGTCACGCAAATAATTCTTCGAAAAAATAAAATCGTTTAGATTAAGACGTCTCTGAATGACGTTTAAGGCGGCAGTCAATCTACCCCTAAAGGCACATAAGGGTGTCTGGCGAAATGGGATCAGGATTACAATGCTTTATGCTATTTCATGTTGCAGAAGGTATTTATTTGATTCCTCGCTCGTATTTCTAGGGTTGCGTTTATTACTAAATACCGAATTTGAATATTTTTTTTGAAAAATATTAAGTGATGATGAACCTGAAAAACGTCAAAAGCATTTATGTATGTTTTATTTTTATTTATTTTTTTACAGTAACAGGAGACCAAGAAGGAAATAATTTCCCTCAAGGCCTATATCATCTTTGGTGATGCTGTGTGGAGGGTCTTTTAGAGGATAGGAAGGAGTGAACTTAGGTCTTGAAGAGACCCATGTTATAGGATGGAGGAAACACAGAGGCCGGCAGATCATTCCACAGCCGAGCTGTTGAATACAATAACGAGTCGTAGAAGCGACCCGTTCTCATGTGACAAATGTCAACCCTGTGCAAATGTTGGGCGCGCGTTTGGCGTGTTTCCCGACTATGCACCGGTGCCGAAAAGATCGATGACGCTAGTTCCTCGGAGCATCTTCCATTAAAATACCGGTAGAACAAGGACAGCATTCCCACCCGACCTCTGTGCTCCAAAGATTGCAACCCATTTGTTAAGATAGGCGAATCTATCAAACGGACCGCCCGTTTCTGTACAGAGTCAAGGTTTTTTTTTTCAGATATTTTGGGACTCTCGACCAGAGGTGGCTGCCAAATTCTACAATGGGGCGCGCCTGCGATTTGTACAGGGTAAGCAGTTGTGTATAATTTGGTGACAGCACAAGGAACCCAAGTTTTGGAAGCTAGTCTGGTTAATTCACATTCAATATCCAGGAATGTAATGAGGAGCCGCAAGCAGTCCATAAAGGCTGAAAAGCTGTGAATGAAAAAGTTCTGATCAAAATAATTTTTTTTCCTTGAATCTGGTTTGGATGCCATTTTTTTAAATTAATTCCACACAGGAGGCAGGACCTATGTTATCTTTGGTAATACTGTGTGGAGGGTCTATTTAAGGAAAGGGAGGAGAAGAAGTTCTGGGAAAGAATTGACAAAATAATACGTCTCGATACATTTTATACTAGTGCATCATTTCGTGGTCGTACGTATTACTTCGGTTCGATATTTTGTGATGAGGCGAGAGTCCAGAGGTCAAGAGGTCTCTCTCAACTGGCCTCTCCCGATCATCCGGCTCACTATGCAGGTGGTGGACAGACGAATCCGCCACCAAGACTTGGACAAACCTCACCGCATGAACCCAGGCATCCCTTGACAGCCGGCATGGTCTAGGGGTAAGGCTCTAGATTACGAATCCGAAGGTCGCGGGTTCAAATCCCGGCGTGCCCAAGTAAATTTTATTTAATTAATTTGTGCTGTTTCACAATTAATTAATTATAAATAATATGTAGTATATTATAGTGGAAGATGGTCTCAGTATCGCCCCGGTGAAAGACCACCATTCAGAATTGAAACGTTGCTTGAAATGGCTTTTAGCCGTGTTTGGTCTGAATAGCCAGGTATTTCCCCACCTTTCTCTTCCCCTTCTCCTTCCCCTTCCCAATACCTTCAACCTCACAACATTTCCCAATTTTGATGCACTAGTCTCACTGGCTCCAGACGGTTGGGAGTAGTTGAGACTCTTGTTCGGTATTCATGTAAAAGAAATCCCTCCTAAGTCACCAAACGTAGCGATCCTCTTGGAGATTCTATGGCAGAGGTGTTGGTTTTCCATTGAATGGTTGCTGGGGCGGCGGAACCCGTACCCGCCTTAATTCAGTTGGTCACAACAATCAGTGGAAGATGATAGTAAAATGATCATTTTCACATACTTTATTTAGCCGCAATATTATAAAACAAAATTTTATGATAAACCACTCATCTCACTTGGAAAGTCCAGGGTTGAGATGAACAGGCTTACAATTTGGTGAAACGATGTAAACATACATACGAAAAAAATAATTTATTGGAACTATTAAAAAAATGACACCTAAGTTATTTATACCAGAAATTCTCCAGCAATACATATAAATTTATAGCTGAACTTGAAAAACTACTCAAAGCCTACCTTTGATGATAGAGCAATTTATTTATTTGTAAGAAACAAACGGCTTTTAATACAAAGACATATACAAAGGAAGATTAACAAAAGTTTCTTGTGTTAACAGTGGTTAAATACAGATGTTTTATTTATGAATCTGACAAAATAAAGAAAAACAAAATAAGAAGGAAGAGGGGAGAGAAAGAGGAAGATAGGATCGGGATAGGAGATACTCTCGATACATTTTATACTCGTGTATCATTTTGTGGTCGTACGTATTACTTCGGTTCGATATTTTTATATTGTGAAGAATGTCGATTTTGTGAAATTGTGCGTTATATTGCGCACAAATACAAGAAATTCTAGAATTTATTAATTTATTTAGAAGATCCATCCTGTACGCGGGTAAATAAAAAAAAGATTTTTCGGGTTTGTCTTGACGGTACGTGAATGTTTATAAATTAATGCACGCTACTGGTAATAAAGAGTGGAAGATTTGAAAAGGAAAGTTTGAAAGGTGATACTGAAAGTATACTTCAATAATGATGTTTTTTTTTTTCAGATTTAAAAAAAATATTTGCATGTGTAGTGGTAACACACAGCAATGGGTAAAATATGTATTTTTTTTTGTCTTCAGCTACAAGTAATCCTACAATTTACATGAATTTAAATAAGCTTGGCAACATTTAAAATACGAAATTTGTCGAAGTGTGGCAAAATAATTGATTAAGCTAAACATTTCAATTCATTTAAGTTATTGAAGCGTGGCAAAGTAATTGAATTGTTTCGACATATTCAAATGTGTTGATGTCATTTTAAATGAGAAATACTGGTTTCCTTTGTTGGTGTACTTATATTAAAATCAACCAACCTGTATGATTAATTCGAAACATATTTGGATTTTACTCGACTGAATTTATATTGCATTATTTGTGCTTTTTGGGAAAAGTTCTTAACTGGATTAAAAACCCTAACCAAGGAAAGGAAAGGGGAGAAACATTTGGTTATAATCAATTTACTAAAGTTACTTTTTGTACTTACAGAATAAAATATATTTAATATGTTATTAACTATTTGCTGCATCTTCTTCGGGCTGCATCCCCGAGTTTCGTCGTCGGCTCATAAATCTTAGTAATACGTAACTCGATCGTATAAATATTGCAGTCCTCCGGTAAAGAAGCAACTATTCCAGACATACTTCATGAGCTTTTACACTAGCAAACTATGGACAAGATGTACACAACGCATCATGGACACACTCCGAGTACAATATAACCATGCTTACAGGGTGCTGTTCGGCCTTCCTTGGCGATGCAGCGCCTCGCAGATATTCTCAAAAGAAAAGGTGCATGGGTTCGCTGCTTGTTCGCTGCGCGCCCCATACATCGTAGATGGAGAATTTCCCTCAGGCCACTGGAGCATAAGTGCTAAATATGTTATTTTTATTCGATTTATTTTTACAAATTTCAATAGGTTATAAAAAATAAATTGAATATTTCTTTACAGACTTGTAAAATAAGTCAATAGATGTCTCCTATTAATAAAAATCGGGTAGGTATATCCGAGACTCTATTCCGATTGCAATTGTGTTCGGGTAGAACTTTGCGATCATCATAAGGATAGCAGCCAATAATATGGGATTTAAAAATGGAGGATAATATTAACAAGTCTTGAACAAGTATGATATCGGTGTAGATGGCCTAAATTTAACTGGTCTCATTAGCTATGTTGGTTAATCGGTTACCCCGGATAGGTAGAGGTCCAGGTTTCGAGTCCCAGGTGCGACTGAAATCTTTTTATTTTCTGTTGTTTTTTCGATTTCGTGGTTCATTTGGGATGTGTTAATATTATCTTCTTCAATTATGTTATTTTTATTTTATTTTATTTTTATTTTTATTATGTTTTTATATTCTACTTCTGCATTACGTAATTTTTTTATTATTTTTAAATGTATTCATTTTATATGGCAGACAGAGTATTACGCTCACCGCTTTGTTTTGCTAAAATAAAGACATTATTATTTTTATTAATAATAGTCAATAATATATTTTTTTTTAGTATTCAATTTTAAACGCATTTTTTCCTCATAGCACCAACCAGTACCTATCAAACACATATACATAATATCTTTATACTTAATTATTATACTTTTTTCTAGATATATTATATTACCATACTATGACAATACTAGCTTTTTCCCTTCTGTTTTTGTATAATGGCACTTATGAAGTAAACTTGTCAATTTGAGAGTCCTAAAACGGAATTTGTTCCTAGTTGGGCAGTCAAGTTTTCTTAATTTTTTTGTTAAATAATGTGAGTTTCAAATAAATATATATTATTATTATTATTATAGGAAAAGCGATTTTATGAAACTTTTAAGTTCAACCTGCAACTTTCGGTCCCAGCATTAGCATTCAAAGCTACAACACCACAGAGCTACAAACTGATTCCAAATGAATGAGTCACAATACAACACTGTGCTAAATAAATCAGTCCTCCCGAAAAGGCCTGTATGTAAAATATTGTACATCTTACCGTTTTTGGGTTTCCTTGTTATTTATGACTGGTGTTTCGGAGGTCCGTGTTCTGGGCGATCTGCAAGTTCTGGTTGTACTTAGGCCTCCCTAACCCTGTCACGACCCCCGGGGTATAAATAACAACAACACATTTTGAAAAAAGGTTGCTTTAATATGGTTTGATTTAAATCTAAGATAAGAGGAAAAAGATGTATTCCCGTTTAAGGTAGAGAATAATTTATTTCCCACCGATTTTGCATCCTGGTTTAAATGTAACTTATTTCATGATTTTATTCACAATTCAAAGACAGTTCTTTATAGGACGATTACGACTGTTACCTCTAAAGATATAAATTTGTATTTTTAGGCATTAACTGAGTAACAATTGAGTAAAAATTTCTATAAATTTTGTTTGAAGATTCTTAATCAATCTAGCTACAACAATAGTTACTAATAGCTAGCCAAATAAATTTATCGGAAACTTCTTTGTACAGGCGGCTTATCTTTAAAAATAGGTGTGCATTTTCCGGAGGTCGCCGGTTCAAATCCCGGCGTGCGCAAGTAAATTTTATTCATTTAATTTGTGCTGTTTAACAATTAATTAATTTAAAAATAATATATAGCATATTTGCGCACGTCCCATAGTGGAAGATACTCTCAGTATGGCCCTGGTGAAAGATCACCATTCAGAATTGAAACGTTGCTTAAAATGGCTTTTAGCCGTGTTTTGTGACCAGATCTGAATATCCAGGTATTTCCCAATCTTCCTCTTCCTCTTCTCCTTCCCAATACCTTCAGCGTCACAACATTCCCCAATTGGGGATGCCATAGTCTCACTGGCTCCAGACGGTTGGGAACAGCTAAGACTCTTGTGCGGTATTAATGTAAAACAAAAAAAAATCCCTGATTCAAAATTAAAAAAAAAAAACGAATATCTAAGTATCGAAGTACGACTACTCAAGAGCAAAAACGTTATTGTGACGGCAGCACTGTACTTTTGGTGGGGTCACATTTACAAGCAATGGAGCTAATTCTTTTTAGATTATTAATCTTTTTTTATTGTTTTGTTATAAAAAGAATACTACTGACGATGTAGGGATGTGGGAGTAGGAGAGGAGGAAGTTTGGGAAAGAGCGGTTACGGGAGACAGTTCATTTGTACAGACTTACCCCGAGGGTGGTGTCCCTCCAGGGAGCTCGGCTCTGGACATTCGACTAGCTCAGTTTCGGCAGGCCAAGAAGCTCCTCTGCAGGGTCGTAGGCCGACAGGCAGTCTTATAATTGGGAACTGGGACTCTAATACTTTGTCAAATGAAACTACTAAATGCTTTCAAACTCAGGGTTTATTCAGAGGAAGGTACAGACACGGTAAGTTATGTTATGCTAATCAGAAGGCTAACCTAACCTCAAATGAAAGTTACGGGTGATTTCTCTCTGATATTATCTAAACGGGCATGAAAACAAGGGCTCTAATAAGTTACAACACAAAAAGGGGGAATACAAAGACAGCTCACAGTTTAGGTTGTAGCGGCAAACGGGGGTCCTAGTAGAAGCAATTGGCAACTGCCAACATGGCTGCTCGCGCGCACCTTTTCGAGACGTAGTCGGCGGCGTGCCAGGGATGCCATCTCCAGAGCGGGTGGGGGGCGAGTGCTTCCCGAGCCGGGTGCGAGGAGAGTGAGTGGGCTTGCGTAGTTGCGAGCTGTAGTTCGCAGGCGTGGCGCTCGCGTCGTTTTACCGTTGATGTTTGACGAGTGGCTAGTGTCTTTTTAGGAACTTTAGGAACTTTCTGACGTTACGTAACAGTTTCTAGAAGTTTCTTTTTGTGTGTATTTTATCCTTTCAATATTTTTATTTTATTTTGATAAATTATATATATTACATGGAACTCATGGGATTACACCACCCTCTGGGATATATAAAAAAATGTGTAAATAATTTATAGTGGTGTTTCAAGACTAGTGTACAAAATACTAGACGTTTTGTTTTAAAGAGTTTTTTTTCACTATGTACTTAATGTTTTGTTCACCATGTACTTAATGTTTTATTCGCTATTTCCTTAATGTTTTATTCACTGTGTACTTAATGTTTTATTCGCTATTTCCTTAATGTTTTATTCGCTATTTCCTTAATGTTTTATTCACTGTGTACTTAATGTTTTATTCGCTATTTCCTTAATGTTTTATTTACTGTGTACTTAATGTTTTATTCACTGTGTACTTAATGTTTTATTCACTATTTACTTAATGTTTTATTCACTATGTACTTAATTCACTATTCACTACGTACTTAATGTTTTGTACACTATGTACTTAGTGTTTTATTTACTATGTACTTAATGTTTTATTCACTGTGTACTTAATTTTGTATTCGCTATTTCCTTAATGTTTTATTTACTGTGTACTTAATGTTTTATTCACTGTCTACTTAACGTTTTATTCACTATGTACTTAATGTTTTATTCACTGTGTACTTAATGTTTTATTCACTATTTACTTAATGTTTTATTCACTATGTACTTAATTTTTTATTCACTGTGTCCTTAATGTTTTATTCACTATTTACGTAATGTTTTATTCACTATGTACATAATGTTTTATTCACTATGTACTTAATGTTTTATTCACCGTGTACTTAATGTTTTATTCACTGTTTACGTAATGTTTTATTCACTATGTAACTTAATTTTATTTATTTGCTACTGGTTTCGACACATCCGTGTCATTCACTAGCGTTCTTAAAACGTCCGGATGTGTCGAAACCGGTAGCGCAATAATACAATTAAGTAACAAAAGTACATAGTGATTAAAACTTTTCAAATAAATGATATATATTATTTGGTCGATAGTACCTTTGAAATGGCTAACCACAATATAAAATTATAGCAAAGTAACTGCCTACTTATTACTTATGCTGATTCCTTCCTATCGCGCTTTTCATTTATGAACTTATTACATTTTTTCCGCCTTCCTTCCGCTTATCATTTCATTCTGTATTATTATTATAATTTTTTTAAATTTTTAATTGAAAAGTATACAACAATAATATACTGTAATAAAAACAGTAATACACTGTATTCCCGAGAGATAAGAAACTAATTGTGGGATCACTTGCAGAACCTGCAGTACAGATTTTAGAAACGAACATACTTAATATTTAACATTCACAGTACATTTACAACAAATAATTTGCATTTGCAATAAAGACATATTACTTTTACATTATAAAAAGTGTACAGAGACACTTGTTGTAAAGAAACACATAACTGGTACATTATATAGTTACACTTATTACAGAGCCACATCACAGTATTAATCCTTAAGGTATTCTTTCAATTAATTGAGTTTAAGCATCTTACTTTGAGACCTTTCACATTGGCTTGCATTTTTAATATCGTTGGGTAAGTATCTTCATTTCATTCCTCCTGGTATTCCGTCCTCCATTTCTTCTCTCTCCCATTATACTCCTTCATGTTCACTATTTTTATTTCCTTCATTTGTGTTTCCTTTCTCCAATTCCTTTCTCTATCATTCCGTTATTTTTCCTATTCAATCCTCCCCCTATAACAATCTCTACCCAAATACTATATAATTTCATTCCTTTCACTGTATTAATCCCTCACTCGTCCCTCCTTCTTCTTATTCTTTCCGTTTCTCCATTCCGAGTCATGTTCTAGATCCTCATTCGTCACTTTTACAATTCCTCCCATCAAAGAAAAAATTCCATAAAGGAGGAACAAAAAATTAATCCAGTTCATGGGATTCATCCTTATAGTATAGGGCGGTCTACGTTATCGCAACGTGATATTCAACGGCTACCCTTCCCTTTATAAAGTAATATTCGTCTTCATAATAACACATCCAAATAACGACTGTTTTCCTCACATTTCCAACTCCCACGTGCGGAACCATGAATAAAAGATCACGGAAAAAGTTTTTACTGCCTGGTTCAAGTAATAGGTACTCGTAGAATTACTTACTTGTGTTTATGATTTATTAGTTATGTTTGTTCTTCCAAAGTTATCGTCTTTGGTCGACTTCTGAAGAATTAATAAGTTATTCATAAAAAATATGTTAAAAGTGAAGTATCAGAGAGTGTTATACTTATTTAAAAAAAATATATATATTTATTTATTTATAATGATTTCAATAATACTGTTACTCACTCATTTTTTAACGAGATTACATGTGTAGAGTTAAAAAAAAAGTACAGAAAAGGATATATGATTTTAAATGTGCATAGAAAAAAAGAATAAGTAAGTTTTCAAAAATTTATTTTCATAATAACATTGATAATAAAAATAATAAATTGTTTATTTTCTTCTATAAATTTGCTATTCAATGTTTTATAATAATTTTTTATTAACGGTTTTTATTAATTACTTTCCTACTTTAATCATTTTTTGTTTAAGTTTATAATTTGTCTTTTCTTACATTATTATTATTGTGATATTTACTATACTTTTTGATTGGGTTCAACTAAGTTCATTAGGTTTAGGTGAGTATTTTGACCTCAAATAAAAAATTAAGTTTTGTGTGAAACAGGCCGAGCAGCCGTCCTCTTCATGCTAAAAATTTAAATGAAATGAAATTAATTCTAACATTATTGTGTTCTTTTTTTTTGTTTTACGGAAACACCACACAGGAGACACTGAGGGAAATAATTTCCCAGGAATACATCATCTTTGGGGATGCTGTGTGGAGGGTCTTTTAGAGGGTAGGAAGGAGTGAACTTGAGCCTCGAAGAGATGAAGGAAAGAAAAATTGTAGGATGGAGGAAACACAGAGGCCGTCAGATCATTCCATTGCCGAGTTGTTGAACACAGAACGTATCGTAAAAGCGAACCGTTCTCATGTGAGAAATGTCGACTGTGTGCAAATGTTGACCACGCTTTGGGCGTGTTTCCCGACTATGCACCGGTGCCGAATGAATTAATGACGCTAGATCCTCAGAGCATCTTCCATTAAAATACCGCTAAAATAAGGACAGCATTCCCACCTGACGTCTGTGCTCCAAAGATTGCAGTCCGTCTGTTAAGATAGGCGAATCTATCAAACGGATCGCCCGTTTCTGCACAAAGTCAAGGGTTTTTTTTCAGATATTTTGGGAATCCTGACCAGAGGTGGCTACCAAATTCTACAGTAGGGCGCACTTGCGATTTGTACAGGGTCAGCAGTTGTGTACTATTAAAGTATCGGCGGGCTCTGTACAATACGCCCAGCTTCTGAGAAACTAACTTTACTCTGGCTTCGATGGAGCCCCCATACCTGAGCTGCTCACTTAAGGTTACACCAAGCATATCAATGGAGGGCTTGTTAGGAAGATTGCTTCCATTAAAAGAGACTAGATATTCTATGTTTATAATTTGTCTATATTTGACATTATTGTTTTATAGTATTCTGTGTATTCCTGACGAGGAAAGCATCGCTTTAGAAACATGTTGTAAGTAATTTTTAATTCATTTAGTAGAAGTGAGTTTGGTGACGTGATTATACATAATTGGAAAGGGTTAATAGGAAAACACAACAAAGCAGAAATACTGTACAGGTGACAACTTTACGGCTATCTCGTAACATGCGTCCGCAAAAAGTCGTAAGTAACGTTAAAAATATCGGCAGCATCGTTTAGCAGTTTAACGACTGTCGATTGGCACTTTTTGATAAGCAGAACTTCTCGTTTTTGGAGCATAGTTTAAAAATGGCTTTGAACACTAAAGCAGTTGTCACAATAATAAAAAAAAAACTTGAATGATTGCGAAATTTACTAATAACCCAATGTACTTCTATTACATTTAAATAAAAAAAAATAAAAAGCAATTAAATTCAATTTTTAATTATCAATTATTTTTATCGAGATTTAAAAACTTCATTTTAATATGCGACTGAAATCTTTTTATTTTCTGTCATTTTTTCCGTTTCCATATTTCATTTAGGTTATGTCAATATTATTTTCTACAATGATTAAATATTAAAATGAGGTTTTTAAATCTCAAAAAAATAATTAATAATTAAAATTTGAATATATTCTTTAAGACTTATAAAAATCAATAGACGTCTAATATTAATGAAAAATCGGATATTAATCCAAAGACACTGTCTAGTTTGCAATTGGGTTATTTAGGAACTTTGTAATCATTATAAAGATAACTGCCAATAATATGTGATAAAAAATGGAGAATAATATTAACAAATCTTGAATTTGAGATGTGATATCGATGAAGATGGTATAAATTGAACTGGGTCATTAGCTAAGTTGGTTAAGCGGTTGCCCCGGATAGGCAGAGGTCCTGGGTTCGAGTCCCAGATGCGACTGAATTCTTTTTATTTTCTGTCATTTTTCCGTTTTCATGTTTCATTTGGGTTATGTTAATATTATTTTTATAAACAATAATTATTAGCCTGAAAACACTCATCCAAATTGAAAAAACCTTCCGAGCAAAGATAAATGTCGCCGGCAGGACAAACCCACACCCTTCTAATACCTTCTAAAACCCAGGCAAATAATTATTGTTTATAAAAATAATTGTTACCCTTTGCACTATGCACAAAAATCTTGTCTTAAAAACTTTAGTTTATCAATTAATTAAAATTATTTTCTACAATGATTAAAAAGCAATTACTTTGTAACACGAAAATCTATCAAAAAATATATTAGTGTTGGGGTTATCAAAGCTGAATTTTAGATTTTTTGTGTATTATAAGTTAGATCTTCGATTGAATTTTCCTATTCGTATTAAATTTCAGAGGGTTTAGCTGCCATCCAAGTATTTAAATAAATGATGATACCCTTATGTTTTTACGAGTAACGGCAAAAAAATGAACTTCATTAGATACTTTTCATATTGTTAGAAAAGGTATACTTTTCAAAATTATTAGGGATACACCGTAAGCTAACAGAACTGAAATAAAATTGCCCTCGTTAGAGGCGAAGGAAATTTCTTACCTATTTAAGCTGTTCAAACCTTGTTAGTTATGGATATAATTGGTACAATTACCTTTTTTAATGGCTTTATGAATTTTCTCTGGGTAAAACCACGTAGAAAGCTGAATACAGACTTACAATACCCCAAAAGTAGAATGTTTTCCGGCAACTACATGAGAAAAACGTGATTAGAAAATGCGAAATAAATTTTTAAAAATCTGAAAATTCAGTAACGAAGGTAATAATAATGAATTTGGTGATTCCAAAAAAATACGATTTGACATTGTGGTTCTGACAACGTTCGCCATTTCACGTAATACGGTATTTAGCTGATTGTTTCAAATTATCGGGTTCCCATCCAAGCGTTGGGGGGTTCAACCCTGTGCTATCATTGCACTAGTAATATTTTACGCTAACAACGATGGTAGTAGGAGGAAATCGTATATTGACTTAGCTGCATTGACGAAAAACAACCCAGAACGCAACGCAAAACAATATGTTCCATCACGACAATGCACCGGCTCACTCATCGATTCAAATAGCCTCTAAAACTCATTTAATTGACCTCGAAACGATTTCTCAAGTCCCAAATTTACAAGTCCAGATGTTTTCAGATTTTTCTCTGTACTCACAATTAAAAATATTCCTTGCTGGGGAGAGATTTCAGACATATTTGTAGACAAAATATACGTCGAATATCAAAATTTTGAGAAAACCAACTGAACGAACCGACGTAATGGAGCACATGCGTCAGGTGAGAATTCTGTTCTTGTTCTACCGGTATTTTAATGGAAGATGCTCTGAGGAACTAGCGTCAGTGATCCCTTCGGCACCCGTGCATTGTCGGGAAACATGCCAAAACGCGCGCCCTACATTTGCACACGGTTGACATTTGTCATATGAGAACGGGTCACTTGTACGATTTTTTTTTGTGTTCAACAGCTCGGCTGTGGAATGATGTGCCGGCTTCTGTGTTTCCTCCATCCCACGACATGGGTCTCTTCAAGACCTCAGTTCACTCCTTCCTATCCTATAAAAAACCCTCCAAAAGAGCATCCCCAAAGATTATATATGCCTTGAGGGAAATTATTGTGTGGAGTTACTGTAAAAAAAAGTCTTATTAGCATAACCTGTATTAATCTCAATAGAAGGTTATTTAAAAAAATACATATAAACAGATTTTAGGTACAAAATATATATATAAGAAAAATATGCAATGCATTGCTATCGTGCATATGAAAGCTGTGCCAAGACAAACTAAATATTGAATGTGAGACTTGTACGGGCGGTGCGATGAAGGTGTTTAAAATAGTGCTGAGTAGAATGTATCGGTAAGATAGTGACTTAAGTGAATTGTAGATTTTAGGATTAACTGCGTTCTTTGCAATTTGAAAATGTAATGTCGAATTACGGTGTTGAGAGGAACGACTGCTCTGCCTGTTTCATAGATAACTAAATTTTGGATTTGAGGCCTAAATGCCCACCCAAACTGAATGATATATTAAAAAAAATTAAAGGTTTAGTAAATATCTAGTATGGATGAGAAGTATTTTATTTATTTTTGTTTTAAATTATAGACCATGAAAAAGAAAAAAAAAATCGTAATTTTAGATGCAACTTATGAAATCATTTGAGGGTTTATTTTATTTTTGCCATTTAAATACGTAAATAAAAATATAAAAAACAAAACATAAAAAGAAACGTTTCTTCGAGTCGATCTTTTAAATTATATAAGGCAAATTTATGTTCTGACAAAAATTGGTCATTTTTGATTTAATTTAAAGTCCACCAAAAAGCAATATGATGAAAAAAATAAATTATATTACATTATATTTTCAATGCGAAAGGGGTAAAATTTTTTTTTAACTCACCCTTAGCTCCCAAATAATTGTTAAAGGTGCCTCTAGCATCGCATAAAACCAATT
>JAHDVE020003398.1:0-58892 GCA_022606495.2 Halesus radiatus | reverse complement strand
TACTTGTATGTATAACATCTTCCTACATGTTTATTATTAAAAAAACGTCACCTTTCTATGTAAAAGTGCATACTGATGATGCAAGACATTGAAAGATTATCTGTTTTCTTTAAAATGATAATGGATTGAATTTTTTGTACCTTTTTTCATTTATTTCAATGAATACACAATTCATCCCTTTCTACCTCTACCTTTGATCTCAGATAATCCATATTATTTTTTCAATCTTTTCGACAAACGCGCCGTTTTATCTACCATTAGTCTATTCTATCCTAACCCCAAAATGCATATTTCACCCCTTGCTTATTTTGTCTAAAAAGGGGGGGTTTGTAACGTCTCTTCGCTACGCCACAATTACCGTATAAAAAGCTGCGAGTGCAGCAGGGGTGAACTTTGCAAAAGGTTCAACTACCCCCATACGTAACCAACTTATACACTTTAACATAAATCTCCCCCTCCACACGGTGTCTGCAAAAAACCGGCCAGAAATTGTCTAATCTAAATCCATCTATTTACCAGGCTTTAAAAGTATAGTTGTTCTCTGCAGAAAAACGTTTTTTTCCGTTGAGGTCTGAATAAGTGTGTGCGTATGTATACCTCCCCCTTTTGATAACAATGCAATAATTTAGCTACCCTTGTTTGGGGTCGGTCGCGTGGTGACTACTACGCTACAACCGTCTGGAGTAAACAGGGAGTAGTTGCGTGCGCAGGCGCTAGATGGAGGCATACAAGGTACACATTATTTCATACGTCGAACAGTCAAAAAGAGGGGTCCGAATGTGAATTAAACAATTATTCTTAATCATACATTATCTCACAATGCGGAAGAAAAAATGTTTTCTCTGAAATCTGGTTATGAAATATTTATATTTAAAAAGATTTTTTAATGGCTTTCGCCGAATGACAAATTAATATTTTGACATTCGTTTTTGTGCTTGCATGTAAAAAAATATTCGATACGTAGTAAGATCTGGAACTTGTGCTACCTTCCGGAAAGGACGCCAGCACCTATGATTGTACCGGCGGCGGTGACGGCGTCGTTCGTTGCTGGGCGCCGCGACGCGCTAACGGAACCGGCGGAGGGTGAGAGGGAGTGATGGCGGGTCTGGCGGGTCTGGCGGGCGAGGGGAGGGGCGGGTCTCCCACCCCCTCAGGCAGGCGGCAGTCAGCAGTAGCGGCCGGCAGCGGCGTTTATCGGACGTGCGTCTCGCCGCCAACCAAATAAATCAAACGTCAAATCCAAACATCAATCAAATGTTGACTCAAATCAGCCGGTCTTAAACTAAAACAGCTTGCGATCGCTTCTTTCAAGAAGACTGGAAAAAATGTGCCCTTTGGAATCATATCAAAATAGCCTATTATTAATATTGCGTATTTGTAGCTAAAGTAATCACTACTTGTTGGGTTGTCTGTCTAAGACATTCTCTGTTTATTCCGGTGCATAGTTAGTAATGTTAGTGTGTGATTTATCGATTGATACACTTGTGTAAACACGTACGACTTTACATCGAAATCTGTGTAATTTAGAGTGAGTTTTAATGTACCTTGTTGCTAAATTATAATCTCAGGTGTTACGCTTAATGACTCAGCTAATAAGGTCGGAATCCGCTGCTTTAATGTGACTAATTAAGATTTCTTTTTATTAGCCTCGGAGGCGTTTCTGAAATAATATTTTGGCGTATTGAAATAATATTGACTGTTTGTACTTGTTGATTGATGGTTGACGATGTTTGTTCAGCAATTATCATCCCCAAACAGACGCGAGAAATGGGATTGTATAAGTGAATATTCATTACCGATCATACAGCATCAAGTATTAATACAAAACATTTAATGTTTACGATTTGAATTCATTAAGCAAAGGGAACTGGATTAAAATTCATATGCGTTTTTGTTGTATAGCTAAAATTATCAGTTTATTTTATAATAATCTTCCTACGTATTTCAGATTAATGCATATCTATGAAGACTGAATGGTTTCCATGAACTTATCTGTGTAAATTAAGTCAGTAACTTTTACAAAATAAAGCGATAGAATATCTTAAAAGGATTCATCGGCTGCATGAAATTCGAGGCGTATCACAGATTGACTGTTTCGTTTTTATTATTCTGCCGTTAACTAGCAGTGAAGTTTAAATAATATATTTTATTGTTTAATATCTACTTCGCTAAGTGCTCTACAGGAAGGTTTCTAAAGTTCATCTCAAATAAACTAATTAATAAGTGTTACCAATGTCAGTCTGTTTCGAAAGTTCGTAATCTTTGCGCTGACCCGAAGTTCCTGATAGCTCGGAAAGACCCTGCTGAATTTTTCGAAGAAATCGGAAATTTTTTAGCAAAAGAGTGGTGTTTCATACGTGCTAAGCGAAATTTAATAGACAAGAAAATAGTTAAAGAATTGTAAATATTACTACTAAAGCAGTAGAAGACTAAAGTGACTCATTTATACAATAACGAGTGCTCCATTTAAAAGTCGTCTATAGCCCTTTCAGAGGTAGGATTGACATCATAATTGGATTCAGCTTGTATCATCGCATTAACCATTAAATAGGAAGTTAAGACGATACTGTAAGAAACCTCGACATTCGATATAGATTGAGGGCAATAATATACTCGTTAATTTAAAACATATCAAAGTAATTTGTAAGATCGACAACAAATAAACATGGCGCAGGCTCCTCAGTCGGGTTTCGTGCCAAACAAAGTGCAAGAGTTCAACAGGCGAGTCTCTCAGGAGCTGACTGCGCCTCCCCTTCAAGTCCAAGGGAATGGATCGCCTCGTAAGGATCCCAACTCGCTGGTGCAGCCCACACAGCTTCCACCAGCTCTATTGCAACAGTTACAACAACAACTTCCTCAACAGTTGCAGAAGCATCAACAGCTTCAAAACCAACTCCAACAACAACAACAGCAACAACCTCAACAACCTCCACAACCTCAACAACCGCTCCAGAAACAACCTCCGAATGCCAACGAAAGTTCTCCCCAGAAAAACCATCAGCAGAATAACGTCGAGCCTAAACAGCTCTCGACTCCTATACACAAGTCTCAGAACAACCACGAAGTAACCGTCAGACAGGCTTCATCTAATAATGGATCTCCGCGTATGCACGATCATTACAACAGAAACTCGACTGCGGCGTTGGCGGCACATACGCTGCAACAGCACTATGGGTCTCCCAGACCCACTCATTTCGAGATGGGTCCTAGAGGAGTTGAATATTCTCCACACAGAAACAGTCACGGGGATCAGTACGCGTCGCACAGGAATTCTAGGGAGTTTCCCCCTCAGCGCTCTTCCTCCATTCACGGGCACGAGCTAACTAACTCGCCGGGGAAGACCCAAGAGTTTTACAGCAGACAGGCGTATGCCCAGCAGATGCAACAGAACCCAATGGGGAGAATTCCTTCTTCTCATCACGAGGTGTTCATGCGTCATGAGTACTACCCGCAGCACATGGGGCACACCGGATTCTCCCCTCCGCGAGCCTCTAGATTCTCGTCTCAGGAGTATCTAAACTCTCCGCGCGGCCAGGAGAACTATCCTGGCAGAATGCTGCAAGGAGAGTACGGCGGGAGATCTCACGAGTTCAGACAGAGAAGGAGGTCTTCTCAGGATCTGCATTCTATCGGCCATGAACCTCCACCATCGGGTATGTTCTTTATTTGAAAATACCTAATACCTAGGTATTTCTTTTTATTGTTTTAAGCATTGTAATGTATGCCTGCTGCGTTTTTCAACAACATTAAATTCCTTTATGATTACACTTTCAATCAATACATTAATATTGCTATTATTTAGAGTTAATATCACAAAAATTCCGGTTTCGAAGTACTCTTCCATGAATTTGAAAACAATTAGTGTATTAATAGTCAATAAATGAGAAATTGCAGTAGAAAGTACCTGGTTACTTCCCACAGTAAGTGCTCATTGCTACGAATGTTGATTTAGTTATTGAACGAAAATGCAAAAAAAATCGTTATTATTACTTTTTCGAACATGGCTAGCAAATATCGCTCTGGCTTTGATGCTTTCTCGATGTTTATCCGATTTCAGTACCTACATTTATATTAGTTTAAGTATTCATAAGGCCAGGGAGTCCAAATCCACTGGGCATACGGCATTGACATACTACATGGAATCTGTCATCAAATTACTATAGTGTAATGCGAGTAATTAACTCATTCATTTGAAAGACTTCTAGGAATTTCAGTATTAGAGTTAAGGAACACCTAAGCAATCATTCTGAATTTGAAAATCATATTCTAGAAACCAATCATTCTTTTGATATAAATAAAGGTTTAAAAAATTTACATACGAGTACAGATACGACCGGTTTACAATTATATACGTTTGAAATTTTAGAAATCAGTAAAAACGTTAATAGAGAATTAAATTTAATTAATAATCAAATATATTTTTTTAAATACCTATCTCTTGAATTTATTTTCATATTAATATTTATAATAAAAATAATTCCTTTTTTAATTTCTAACGTTAATTTGTTGTTCAATGTTTTAAAAAAAATATATTAACATTTTTGATACTAACCTACTTAAATAATTTTTTGTTTATGTTTATCATTTGTCTTTAATGGCATTATTATTTTTTAGTATTCTATATATTCGCGATGAAGAAAGCATCGCTTTCGTAATATTTTGATATCCGTGTATATTAAAAAAGGTTGTGAATACAGTAATTTTTAATTAATTTCTTAATAATGACGCCACAAAGCGAATACCAATTTTTTGAAGAAATTGTATTCAATTCATTGTTTGTCTACTGGGCCACTACCCTTGTGTATTATTATCTGTCAGCGAATTTGCCTTCTATCCCGGAACCAGGTAAAAAGCGGGTTACCCCAACCTCTTAATTATTATCGGAATAATAAGATGGATCTTCAACTTTTATAGAACTCATTTATTTGACTGAAATGAGCAAGTTAATCTTGAGATTTCCAACTTTGTTGCTTCAGGCCTGCAAGAGAATCTCATTTCAGAAATGCCGGCTTAAAATAACGCCCCACGTTAAGATTATTTGAGAAAATACTTACAGTCTACTCTTCTCAGAATATTTACGAATATTTTTATTCTTTACGCACCAAATTTAAATTCGAGAACAAACGACATCCTTCAAAAATTCGATCGAGAAAGTCGCACAAAATAATTATTTTAATCGTGAGCGTCTTCCTTCATGTCAAACTTATTTAAAATTAAATTTATCCTTTTCGGTTTTGTAATCGAGGGGTCCAATGCGTCGGTTTCCCATCCAGACGTTATGGTTTCAATCCTCTGCTAGCTAAGCCCTCCACCATTGCACAATCAGCATTTCCAGCTAAAACTGATAATTATATTAATAATCGGAAGATTTGTACAAATATTACTTCCTATTCTCTATCTAATTATGTACAAACAGGTACAGACAAACATACGTACCTGGCAGGTCGCTTCAGATTAAAACAGTTTTATTAGAAAATTTGAGCTCAAAGAAGGTATATATATATATATATACATATGAGGTTTGTTCAAAAGAAAAGGTGAATTTTGAATTTTCGCGGGCTGTGTACATTCGATAATCGATTTTTTTTGTTATGTTGGTACACACATGTTTATCATATGTTAGCATTATCAGCCATTTTGGATTAGTGGTTTGTTTTTGACAACTGGAAAGGTTAGTCACGTTTTTGTGTGTTCTTCGATTTTTTACTTTTGAAAAAAATGGATCAAAGAATATGTATTAAATTATGCGTTAAAATAGAATAAAGTGCTCCAACGCACTTAAAATATTGAATGTGGCATTCGGTGAGTCTACTTTGTCTCAAAAAAGTGTTTATAAGTGGTACAAGCGCTTTACAGAAGGCCGAGAGGATGTTAATGACGATGAGCGTCCTGGAGTTGCAACCACGTCAACAAACGAAGAAAACGTCGAAAAAGTGAAGAAAATGGTTTTTATAAATTGTCGAATGACTATTAGGGAAGTTGCAGAGGATTTTGGCATATCAATCGGCCCATGCCATGCAATTTTCTCAAATGTTTTGGGCATGAAACGTGTGGCAGCGTAGTTTGTTCGGAAATTGCTAAATTTTGAGAAAAAGCAACGTCGCATTAGTATCGCTCAGGAGTTGTTGAATGACGTCAGCGACGATCCAGATTAGCTCAAAGAGGTCATAACTGGTGATGAAACATATGTATATGGTTATGACGTTGAAACCAAGGCCCAATCATCCCATTGGAAGCGGCCAGAAGAGCCAAGACCGAAAAAAGCACGCCAAGTTCGATCAAGTGTGAAGGTTTTGCTCACTATTTTCTTCGATTACAATGGCGTGGTGCATCATGATTTCTTACCAACAGGTTGTACGGTTAATAAGGAATACTACAAGGAAATGCAACGTTTGCGTGAAGCAATACGGCTCAAACGATCGGAATTATGGAAAAACAAATCATGGATTTTGCATCACGATAATGCACCAGCTCACACATCGTGATTATTTGGCCAAAAACAACACCGTAATTCATGCCTTAACCACCGTATTCACCAGATTTGGCTCCCTGCGACTTTTTACTATTCCCGAAACTGAAGAGACCAATGAAAGGAAAGCGTTTTGCCACAATTGATGAGATACAGTCAGAATCGGAGAACGAGCTGATGGGCATACCGAAAAGCGCATTCCAGAAGTGCTTCGAGGATTGGAAGAAGCGTTGGCATAAGTGCATTATATCTGAGGGGGATTACTTTAAGTGGAGAAAATGGATATTGATGAATAAATAAATACTTTTCGAAATTCACTCCTTCTTTTGAACAAATCTCGTATATATATTTTTATTTTAACGTAAATCAAATTTAATAATTTTATTATTAGTTTCTGCAAGTATTTTTAGTTATTATTATTGGGACAGTTGTTTCGGCGTTCAAGGCCATCTTCAAACTGCGGTTAATCTACATTGTGACGACTTATTTATATGATTTTATTCACTCCCACCCCATTCTAATTCTCATGTTTTTTTTCCAAATGTGAAAATAAATACAAATCCGACCGTGTCAAATCTAGGCTGTAGGAAGGGTGAGATTTTTTTCATCCCTGTCTTCCTCAAAGTACGTTTCGCAACTTGTGCCATGCGCACGCCTGCATTATCCTGAACCAACATCATATTGCGCTTCAACTTCTCCCTTTACTTGTGCCTGATGTTTTCTCGCAGCTGAGAAATAAGTTTTGCGTAGTAGACCCAGTTATCATTTATATTCAGAACCCCCACTGACCCAATGTATTGAGGTCGTGAGTTTAGTGATAGCGCACTGAGATTTGAAGTTCCTGGGAACTGTTTCTCCCTTACCTACCCACTGCATAGATTATTATTGACCCCGATTTATATTATTCGATCCATGTCTCATTTTAAGTTAAAATTCGCCCCAGATATTGAATCAACTATTTTTACATAGCTCGAGATTTGCATGAGAAGTTTCCACTCGCCATTGTCGACCAAATATCGTTAACATTCTAGACACCCAACGCGCGTACACATAATTCATGTTTAGATGGTTATGCAGGATCTCTCCAACTATTTCTGTTCTAATGTTGTTTTTATTTTTTATTCGCTGAATACAAACTTTTCGGTCTTCAAGCATGTTTTCCTTCACCTTTTCAATGTTTTTCTCGATATTACCGATATTTTAGTCCCGGGGTGGTCCTTACCTTCAATGAACTCTCTTTCTTGTTTATATGATTGATTCCATCTTACTATAAACATTGTTAAATTTTCCATTGATGTCTTTTTCGTTCGCATCCCTTTCTTCATAAGCTATTTTACTACTGAGCAGTACGGAAATTTAGGCAAATCAATTGGAGCGCGCCTCGTTCCACTGTGAATATTTTTACAGGTTTGAAGATGCTGTATCTGCAAAATGAGACGATTAACATTAAAAAATAAACAAATACAATGAAAAAAAAACGTAAACGGGAAAGCTGTTGACGTTTACTACCCTAAGCTCATTTTCCATCAGACTCCCCTCGTCCCTTTTCTTTCTACATATGAAATTACGCAAATATGTTTAAATATTCATTTATTCCTTCAAGGCTTGTTAAAATTAAGTAAAATTTGGGTAAGAATATATCTAATTATTGTATAATATTCTATCGTTTATTTTACACACGAGTCGTATCCCAACTTTTCTTTAATGCTAATACTAAGAAAATATTACTATACTACGATCCTTTGGCACGACGGGATTTTCGGACGAGAAATCGTTAAAAACCTGAGCGTTTTCCGGGTTTGCCGCGCCGTGCGCCGGCTGAATGTAATTTCGTAATTATTGTTTTTTGCAAAATTATGTTTTTGTAAATGTACCATCTTACCAGATTACGTGTTTATGTTTTTTATTGTATGCATACGAGTATATCATACTTAGGTTCCCCAGAATAGCTTGTTGCGAGCTGTGTTCAAAAGAAAAGGTGAATTTCGAATTTTCGCGGGCTGTGTACATTCGATAATCGATTTTTTTAATTATGTTGGTACACACATGTTTATCATATGTTAGAATGCGCTTTTCGGTATGGCCATCAGCTCGTTCTTCGAGTCTGACTTTATCTCATCAATTGTGGCAAAACGCTTTCCTTTCATTGGTCTCTTCAGTTTCGGGAATAGGAAAATGTCGCAGGGAGCCAAATCTGGTGATTTCGGTGGTTGAGGCATGATTTCGGTGTTGTTTTTGGCCAAATAATCACGAAAAAGCATTGATGTGTGAGCTGGTGCATTATCGTGATGCAAAATCCATGATTTGTTTTTCCACAATTCCGATCGTTTGAGCCGTATTGCTTCACGCAAACGTTGCATATCTTCCTTGTAGTATTCCTTATTAACCGTACAACAACCTGTTGGCAAGAAATCATGATGCACCACGCCATTATAATCGAAGAAAACAGTGAGCAAAACCTTCACACTTGATCGAACTTGGCGTGCTTTTTTCGGTCTTGGCTCTTCTGGCCGCTTCCATTGGGATGATTGGGCTTTGGTTTCAACGTCATAACCATATACCCACGTTTCATCACCAGTTATAACCTCTTTGAGTTAATCTGGATCGTCGCTGACGTCATTCAACAACTCCTGAGCGATACTAATGCGACGTTGCTTTTTCTCAAAATTTAGCAATTTCCGAACAAACTTTCATGCCCAAAACATCCGAGAAAATTGAATGGCATGAGCCGATTGATATGCCAACATCCTCTGCAACTTCCCTAATAGTGATTCGACGATTTTCCAAAACCATTTTCTTCACTGTTTCGATGTTTTCTTCTTTTGTTGACGTGGTTGCAACTCCAGGACGCTCATCGTCATTAACATCCTCTCGGCCTTCTGTAAAGCGCTTGTACCACTTATAAACACTTTTTTTGAGACAAAGTAGACTCGCCGAATGCCACTTTATTCCATTATTAACTCAAAATTTAATATATATTATTTGATCCTTTTTTTTCAAAAGTAAAAAAATGGAAGAACACACAAAAACGTGATTAACCTTTCCAGTTGTCAAAAACAAACCACTAATACAAAATGGCTTATAATGCTAACATATGATTAACATGTTCACCAACATAACAAAAAAAAACCGATAATCGAATGTATACAGCCCGCGAAAATTCAAATTTCACTGTTTCTTTTGAACACACCTCGTATATTAGAGATTTTTTTTTTCTATTTCATGTAACAAAAAAAAGATAAGGAAATTCGAAAATATTTTCCACGTTTTATTTTTTCCATATAGTTAAATATGTGCCTTTCACAATAAAATAATTTGAGGTTTTCTGTAAATAAGTACACTATTAAAGTACCAGTTCTTATAATAGTTCCAAACCTTCGCATATTTATAAAAAATTCAATTTTTGCATTCAAAACATGCATTTTGGCCTACATTTTAATTTATTACGAATTCCAAAACAGATACCAATTTACTCCTTTTTAATACGCGTTACGTGTACAATGGATCTTAACCCTTACCACTCCTTTGTCGGGTGCCAGCCGACATCACTATTTGTACGCTATAACTCAGTTGTCGGCTGGCGGCCGACAAGATAAGACGTGCCCGCACGGTCTATTTTCGCGCGCAAAACTTGACACGTGTCGTTGTTTCTTGTGATTATTTGATAAAAAACATTTAAATTCTCGTTTTAATAAGATTTTTACTGTTTTCCGTTTTTGTTTTACTATAAAATAACCCCATTGTAACTGCCTATCAATAAATTAATATTTTAGCATTATTTAAATTAGAGTTGGCTGACAACAAATATTAAAAAAATAATGGAGTGGTAAGGGTTAACATTTAATAAAGGAAGATAAGGGATACAACAATTTTTCATCTTTTATAATTGAATGAATTCTGATTGAAACAAAATAAGGCGTCTTGTTTTATTTTAATGATATTTATATGGGACTTGCTAGCTAATTTTTGTTCGCACTGAACACACAGACCAGCCCAAATTTCACCACGCCTGAGTTCACTGTTTGAACATCCCCCACCAGGCATCCCCGAAAATCGAGTATTTTTTACCAGGATAGTAATAGATTCCCGGTTCGATATTCATGTTTAGTTAAGTTTACAGTTTAAATAATTAAGCTCGGGTGAATCCGCCGAGCCCTTTCAGGGAACTGGTATCGGGCACTTTGTGCTTCGACTATCCGAATTACAGTATGCCCCGGAGCTAACTGAAATCAGTTCAGACTGCGCCATTAGTTTAATCACTAGCCACCCTTCCGTCCCCACCGTTTCCCCTTTCCCTTCCGACCATCCCCCACAGCTTTCAGGTGCGCCTAGCCACGAGGTCCCCGGTAGACTAGGGGCGGGAATACCGGGGAGGTCGCCTGTGGTGAATAATGTTGTACCGCTGATAGATCCTTTATGACCACCCGTAAATAGAAATAGAGGTTGCATTGGAGCTCTCAGTAGCAGCTTTACTCCCAACATATAAATATAATTACTCCGAAGACGTGTGTTAAATTTCTCGGTGTCAACTGGATGCAGACTTTTCCCTTAAAAGTCAAGTAAACAGAACTGTAAGTACAGGGTTCTTTCAATTGAGGCAAATAAAAGCAGTACGTAGAAACCTGCCAACAAAGGCAACTAAACTGCTTGTCAATTCGTACATTGTGTCACGTCTAGATTATTGCAACGGAATATATGCGAGTCTCTCCAAATACCAAATTAACAAATTGCAATCAGTATTCAACGCTGTAGCAAGACTTATCACCGGCGTATCTAAATATTCTCACATTTCAGAGCATCTCAAAAATCTCCACTGGCTCAAATGTACTGAAAGAATCCAGTTCAAGCTCTGCTGGATGGTATTTAAGTCACTTAACGGAATGGCTCCGGCTTACTTATCAGAACTGTGTATTCCCGAAAATACCATCTCACGGCAGTCCATCCTAAGGTCAGCAGCGTCATCAGCTATCGGCAGGTTGAAGGAACCAAAGCGCACACCTAATACTAAGTTCGGTGATCGTGCTTTCGGAGTGTCAGGACGTAAAGCCTGGAATGAACTGCCGCATGACTTAAGAATTATCAAAGACTCAACAGAATTCAGAACTAAACTTAAATCACATCGTTTCAGAAAATCGTATCCATAAATTTAAGAAATTCACCTGTAAATTGCTTAGCTAGGCTAGCCGGTTAGTACTTACCTCAAGTCATTAAATAAATAAAAATAAAAATAAATTAAATTAAATAAAATATTAAAATTAAATTAAAAATTCACGCATCGGTGCGCAAATGCGTCCACAGCCCGCAACACTGTAAATAACCAAGGTGTTAAATAAATAAAAAAAACGTTAATATTTATTAAAAGCTTCTTACGCTTTTTAAGGTAATTTTATAGATATTTTAGAGTCCTAAAATTCATTTTATGAACACTTTCCAGTCCTAAAAATTAATACCAATAATTCAATAAATACCACCTCTTCTTGTGCCACCAATCATCTAATAAATGTAATATCAATAGAAAAGTAGAAACAAATAACCATGTAAAACTATCATCTCTATAAATATTTTTTTCTAAAACTGTGTTCATTTGAAGCGACCTGCCAGTTAAGTATGTTTTTCTGTATCTGTTTGTACATAATTAGTTAAGAAATATTTGTTCAGCGCCCTTGAGGTGATTTTTCACAAAAACGGCGCTATACAAATCATCCAACTATTATTATTATAATTATAATAGTTGTTTATTCCAGAAGGTATGCAGGGGTAGTGCAATACAATAAGTCCCATTAGTGATAATAGCACAAACAAAAAAATAGCAATAGGTTCGTAAAATAATGGAGAACAAAAAAATAATAGAAAAATATCGAAAAAACATTACTCAGTAAAATATGTTTATGGTGGTTTCCCGTTTGTAAAGGGAAAGTCATCAAGGGAGACTCCATCCATGTAGCCCCATAGCAGTAATGATGGTATTCTTGGATTGGCGTACTCTCCATAAGCTTCCCATGCGGTGGCGGAGAAGTACCAGGTGAAATATGACGCTGATCGATCCTCCCTATCTAGTGATATCTCCCTCTTTCTCATGGATGATGCATAGGACAAAAATCAATATTGTCTATGAGGAAGGACCACAGACAAGATATGCCAAAAATGGAATATACAGCTTTGAAGAAATAAGGGTAGTATGAAAGAATTTTGTATTTTTATAACATTAATTTTACACAAGAGTACCTGAGGAAAATATTTTACCTCATGACCTATGTCATCTTTGAGTATGCTGTGTAGGGGATCTTTTTGAGGAGAGGAAGGAGTGTTGTAGGAAGGGGGAAACACATATTTTGGCGCTCTCGTAGCAGCCGGCAGCTTTTTATAAGCGCTCCAGTTTATCTGGGAAATATTGCTAAGTTCTTAATTTTTTCGGTGTTAAAATAGCGTAAAATAACCGTAATAATTTATAGGTTACATTTATAAAAATCATATAATTTTAGTGTGGCCGTTTCGGGCTAAAATCAAGTTTATAATAAAAAATCAAGTAAAAACCCAAACATTTTAAGTTCAAATCTGTCACTTTGTTCTAAATTAACCCAAAAGCATCGGTTATCGGTCGAAGGCGTTCGCCACATGTGCTTGTTTAAAGCCCTTTGCCTGTTAAAAGCCTAGGGAAGTGTCCAAAGTGAATGGTTGATTTACAATGTTATTCTTTGAACTATGGTGATTGTAAACAATATCGTTTACGACCGGGTTACACGACGCAAACTTAATAGTGAATGTGTTATTTTGGACCATTTAATAGCTGCAAAAAGATATCGTTGTATAACCTTGAACGTTGTACCACAACCGCAACCCATAAAATTAGATTTAGTGGCCGCCGAGAAAGGCGCAATAGGAAAAGACATTTGACGAGAAGATCTTCTGCTGTCACGGCGACCTGATTTCTGACCTCCAGTCTACAGAGCAGATCCGGTGCATCATGCGGCCCACGGACGTGCCCGACCAGTCTGTTCTGCGACCTGCTGTGGTCCGACCCCGACAAGGACACCACCGGCTGGGGCGAGAAATGGACGACACGCTGGTGTGCTCTTTCCAGATCCTGAAGCCGGCCGACAAGCGCTACCTGGCGTACGGGCAGTCCCGTCAGGCCGCCCAGGGGCGTCACCAACAAAGACAAAGAAGATTGGATATGGATATGGATCAGTTCCCCCGGCCCCCGTCCTCACCGCCGCCCAACTTCACATGACTCCTATCATTTGTATTAGCGTTTTGCAATATATCGTAAGGAATCAATACAGTTAGCATTTTTTTTTTCTCTCAATTTAACATGTATGAAAACTTAGATCAAGCCGTATTTAGTGTTGATAATTTAACTGCATCTCTTTATATGGTCTATAAATAATGTGTAATGATAGCCTGTCCAAAAAAAATGTAATAGATGTAATATAGGAATAATGTAAGAATGGGAAGTAAGATTTGTACAGCGCCCTTGAGGTGATTTTTCACAAAAACGGCGCTATAAAAATCATCCGATTATTATTATTATAGGCCAGCAAATCGTTCCACAGCCGGGCTGTTGAACTCACGAACGAGTCGTGTAAACGACCCGTTATGCACGGTATATAGAGTGTAAAGGCACGTACCCGACAAACTTTAACCAGATATTTCTGAGCATATTTGGAGTAAAAAATATAGATGGCATTTTGGTTTCCGGTGACCTTAAAAAACCAGCAGGTATTGGACAGTTAGGACTGGTGGGGGTTAGGCGGTTACTCAGCCGAGTGGCCAGTGATGGCATGTACATTTTTTGTTATTGTTTATTTTTATTTTTTTTTAATCAAAGAAAAATTATCGGAGACGAAACATTTTATTCGCATTTTTTACTTCAAACAAGCTCAGGGATCACTCATTAAAGTTTGTCGGCTACGTTATGTTACTTACACCTTGTATTATTCGAATACTTTGTTTACCAAAACTAAATTTATTTTAATTGTCGAATGGCTTCCTACAAAACATTTCTTCGTCAGCGCAAAAGTTATTTTATCGCCATTTATTATTAGTGCTCGGCACACGTAGAGAAAGTAAAGATTATTTTCAGTATTAATGTTAGTTTAACTTTTATGTTGGCGAATTCATCGGTCCATCGCACACAGTGAAATGTACGAGCTCCGCGACGCCCTGCAACCACAAGTCGCCTACTGATATGCTGCTCTTTAATGCTGGTTTTCGTACACGGTGCTACCCGAATTACATTGTACTTGATCATTACGCGTTAAGCTACGGAGTTACTACTTTGTTAAGTGACTCTAGTGATGAAGACTTAAAACAATGTTCTTCTTTATCTATAACGTACGTTTAGAGCCCATAAATTACTCATCGTTAATGAATATCTTAAATATTCCAAAATAAATATTCGGAAAATAAACAACCAAACCTTTTTATTAAAATTATTAAATTGTAAATTTAATTGTTATTGTTTGTTCTGAACTCGTGCATTTAATCAACCTATGCAAACCTAAGCGACGTACAAAACAAACATGAACATTTTACATATGTACGAGTAAATCCCGTTCCAACAATCTTCAATCTTGCATTCCCCAATTCAACACTTACACTGTCTCGGTAACAAGTACTTAAATTATGTCGATTTATTTTACAATAATCTGAACTTGGCAAATTTCAAAAAAGTATGAACTAATTATTTCTACCTTGTTTATAAATTATTGTTGACTGCAACTTTTTACATTATTTATTTATTTGTTATTAATATTGTCTCTGTGGATATTACTACTTTAATCAGTTTATGTTTATAGTTTGTCTATACTTGACATTTTTATTTTTTAGTATTCTGTATATTCCTGATGAGGAAAGCGTCGCTTTCGTAACATGTTGATATGTATATATTAATAAAGTGGTGATTACAAAGTAATTTTTATTTCGCCACAGTGAATAACAATATTTTGAGGAAATTATATTGAATAAGTATTACCGTTAAAAGAGTGTTTGGTTTAATTCAATATAATTAATGCAAAAACGAAGTAAATTGTATTTATAAATATTTGATATTTATAGTTGACAAATGACATAAATTACGGTATTTCAACAACAAATATTTAACGTGATATTATGATTTAATGTTTGGAAATACTGTTTAAAATCAAAACATGTATAGAATTACTCATTACTAAATCCATGCAGTCTTTGGATATGAGATTTTATAAATATTATTTAATGCGTACACGGCTGAGGGTCGAGAATTGCATCACGAGAACGGTATTCTGCCGTCTCGTCGTAAGTAAATACACAGTAATTACCACAGAGTCACTCAACAGAGTGAAGGCTTGGGTTTTGTTTAATATTTTACCGTATTACAGTTAGCCTGGTGTACTGACTTTTTGCCAAAACTTTTGTAGATACTTATTCTATATTATCATTACAATAAGGTTTATAAAATAGTATAATATCTGTTGAAAATATGTGTCTTTTCGGATTTTACTGTGTTTTTACTTACCAACGGTGAATGTTTTTTTAGTAATTGTGGTAAGTAAAGAAAGCAGTATGGTATTTTACTGTGTTTATAAGTTTAACCTCTTCGTATCTTTATTTTATGTATAAAACCGGTTTTAGAATTATAGAAACACCAAAAATGAACGAACAAACTCCACTCTAACGTCAAAAAACTAGGTTGAGGGACGCCGCCGTAGAGTGAAAGACGGTAGATAAAAAAACACAGCATGTACGTAAATGTAAATATAAACGCAGTGACTTTAACGTACTAACCGTTTTTACTTACATAACAGAGATACTTGGTTTTTACTTACAAGCAGCGATGAAATCGCGACAACATCAAATAGAATATCACTTTTTTTAATACGGAAAACGAGTAATATTAAATTATGTCTCATATAAAACATAAGAAATTCCATGCTTAATAACTTCTCATACTTAACTCCTTTTTGCTGATTTTGGTAATTACTGTGTTTTCACTTACGACTTCATCATTTCTAAAAATTGGCGTAAATAACAGAGATATGCTCTACAGCATCCTCAAAGATGATATAGGCCCTGGTGGAAATTATTTTCCTCAGGGCCTCCTGTAAAAAAAAATATACGGGCACTCCGGACTGAACTGGGACCTTCGCAATCCTTGGTCCCCGGCAGTGGCGGCCTTCTTGCCTGATTAGCCCCATCGCAGGGCACCTAGATTAGATCACCGTTCCCGAGGGCCCGACCCGCGAAACGACGCCACTGATTAGCCGAATTGCACGCCGAATTGAATGCGCGCTGTGGACGTTAATTGAATTTGTCCGCATTGTGAAAGCTACTTCTTGTATTTAAGATACTTGATTTTCCAGTAAATAAGTAACCATCTTACCATTTCCTCGCCCGAGTGAGCAGATAACGCCGCACAGCTCTATCTGGTACATACGTCTTACTTCGTGCGAATTCATGCATTATTTTCTGTTATACCATCTTGGCAGACAATCCTTGTATTTGCACATCGTCTAATACCAGCTTTTCTCATGTATCTATCATTTGAATGACCCGATTCAGTATATGATCCACTTGTTCGTGGTGTCTTTCTGTGCGTACCGGACAATATATAATAGATATAACAGATAATATATCCATATATTATGTCTAACGTCATTTGAACGTGTAAACCAAACTATTTCGGTTTGCCTAAAAATGGGGTTAAAATCCTTCACCGTAATAATTAAGGTAAAAAAAAAGATAATTGAGAAGCACTTGAAATAAAAAAATCCCTACAAGCAAATTCTAGTATATTTAATGACCAACTAAATTCGATCTCATAGTCCTATTCTAATTCAATATATGTTATAAAGAAAATCGCCAAAAAAGTCTGACTACTCGGAAAGATATAGTATCAGTGCAGAATCCTGTGAAACTATATACAATGCCATCATTGTTCGTGATATTAATTATTGTAGCAGTATTTCGTTCTTTTCAAACGAGGAGGATTTTAGAAAACTTATAGTTTTGCAAAATAAAGCCATGGGATTATAAAACAAATATTCCAACGTTAAAAGAAATGCTAAGGGATCTTCTAAACATACTGTCTTAAATTATATACTTAAATATAATAGTTTTTCTCTTTATAATGTTTAAATTCTGGATTCAGCAACACAGACAGAACCACTCTACAAGAAGAAGAAATGAAATAAGACTTCTCTTTGGAAAGAAAACAAAATCGCAAAACTCAACTATATAGAGCCATGAAGATCTTCCACGAAATACCCAACAATATAAAATAAGAGGAGAATGTTTAAAAATTTTATAAGGAAGTGACGAAATACGTTAAGTGCAGATTTTAATGTCGTAATTTTTAAAGTTTGTAAAATAAAACAATAACTTTGTTTTACATCACTTTTATTTATACTTTAGCGAACCGGGTTTCGCTACTACCGTAGCTTCTTCAGGGCAGTATACAACTAAACTATGAACTAAGATGCACATGTGTTATGGAATGATACAAACAGGCTAGTGAAGGGCCAAGGGTGGGAGATCAGCAGGTACCTGCTGATCGGGAAGGGAATGTACTTTGTTTATTGGGAATAATTTAAAGATTGGACTTTTATTTAAATTTATTTGATTATTTATGAGTCTACTATTAGTGTTTTTTGCTTTCCTAATTTCTAATGCTACTAAGTTATCTAATCGAATGCCGGTTACATTTTTATGCAGTAAACTAGTGCCTGTATTTTTATCGAATGTGTGGTCTGTTTCTAAGAGATGGTTAGCAAATTCGAAGAAACCATTATTATTTAGACATCTTAAGTATTCTTTTACCCGGATATTAACATTACGCGACGTTTTGCCTACATAGAACGCCGGGCAATCATTACATTGAAGTGAATAAATGCCCGAGTGGTCTTTTTTATCTTTACCATTAATTAAAAATTTACCTAAACTATTGTCTGTGTAAAATGCTGGTTTAATCTCTGACGGAAGGTTTTTAATGCTTTGTTGGGAAAAGTTATTGATATATAAGATTGTACGCCATTGATACGGTTGATTATTATTATTTGTTATATTATTATTAGGGGGGGTACTGTTGAATAAAAACTTATTTGACGACATTTATTTTAGTTTTTTTATTTAGTATGTTAATGACTAAGTTTTCATGATAACCGTTATTTATTGAAATTTGTTTAATTATGGATAGTTCTAGTGAAAAATTAGCATTTGATAACGGGACCGTAACTAACCGGTGAATCATCGAGTGGAAAGCGGAATGTTTGTGGGAGGTTGGATGATTTGAGGTGTTATGGATAGTTATGTCTGTATAAGTGGGTTTACGGTAAATTTTAAATTCTATTTTATTGTTTATAACTGATAACGTGAGGTCTAGAAAATTCCTAGAAAATTCTAGAAAATTCTAGAACTATCCATAATTAAACAAATTTCAATAAATAACGGTTATCATGAAAACTTAGTCATTAACATACTAAATAAAAAACTAAAAAAAAAATGTCGTCAAATAAGTTTTTATTCAACAGTACCCCCCCTAATAATAATATAACAAATAATAATAATCAACCGTATCAATGGCGTAGAATCTTATATATCAATAACTTTTCCCAACAAAGCATTAAAAACCTTCCATCAGAGATTAAACCAGCATTTTACACAGATAATAGTTTAGGTAAATTTTTAATTAACGGAAAAGATAAAGAAGACAGTTTAGGCCACTCAGGCATTTATTCACTTCAATGTAATGATTGCCCGGCGTTCTATCTAGGCAAAACGTCGCGTAATGTTAATATCCGTGTAAAAGAACACTTAAGATGTCTAAATAATAATGGTTTCTCCGAATTTGCTAACCATCTCTTAGAAACAGACCACATATTCGATAAAAATACAGGCACTAGTTTACTGCATAAAAATGTAACCGGCATTCGATTAGATAACCTAGAAGCATTAGAAATAAGGAAAGCAAAAAAAACTAATAGTAGACTAATAAATAATCAAATAAATTTAAATAAAAGTCCAATCTTTAAATTATTCCCAATAAACAAAGTACATTCCCTTCCCGATCAGCAGGTACCTGCTGATCTCCCACCCTTGGCACTTCACTAGCCTGTTTGTATCATTCCATAACACATGTGCATCTTAGTCCATAGTTTAGTTGTATACTGCCCTGAAGAAGCTACGGTAGTAGCGAAACCCGGTCGGCTAAAGTATAAATAAAAGTGATGTAAAACAAAGTTATTGTTTTATTTTATAAATTATAATGTCACATCACCAAGTTACCGCTTCATATGAAAATATTTAAAGTTTGTGTTGTAATTCTTATTTTTATGTAGATATTATCTTCATATTAGAATACATGTAACCAATGTACATGTGTTCTATTTTACATTAAATAAATAAATATTCTATATACGAGTATTTTACCAGTGAACCGATCTTTTTCTCCTGGAAACCCCTCATTTACCCATCCCCCTTAATCTCCTTCCTCTCCAGCACCTAATTATTTAACTTATGTATATCTGTCATTATTTTTGTATCTTATGTTACTTTTAATATTGTCCTTGCGAAGGAAGCCAAATTTCCGAATCCGGTTGATTAATATAGTAAATTGAAGTGGTTTAAAATAAACTTATGTGTTTATATTATTATTTTGGAAAGCCGCAAAGTAAATGCTTTTTTTACGAATTTGCAAAATGTTTTTATTAAAATTAATAATAATATTTATAAATGAATTAAAAAATATGCTTTGTATTCACCACTTTATTAATATACATAGATATCTACATGTTTCGAAAGCGATGCTTTCATCATCAGGAATATATGAATATTAAAAATAATAATGTCAAGTATGGACAGAAAAAATGAAAATACCTACGTTTGAAGAAATTATTATAATATTTATTTATTTGGAATACACATTTGACTGCCCAACTAGGAACAAATTCCGTTTAAGGACAGTCAAATTGACAAGTTTAGTTCATATTAAGTGCCACTATACAAAAATAGAAAGGAAAAAGCTAGTATTGACATTTTTTATCTTAATATTATAATAAGTATAATAATTCAGTATAACGAGATTATGTATATTGGTTTGATAGGTACTGACTGGTTGGTGTTACGAGGAAAAGATGCATTTAAAATTGAGTACTAAAAATATATTATTGAGTAATATTGATAAGATTGAGTTAAGTATCACTCTGCTTTATGAGCCGACGAAGAAATTCAGGGATGCAGCAAATAGCTAATAACATATTAAATATATTTTATTCAGTAAGTAAAAAAGTAACATTAGTAAGTTTATAACCAAATGTTTGTCCTTTTTCCTTTCCTCGGTTAGGGTTTTTAATCCAGTTAAGATCTTTTCCCAAAGACCACAAATAATGTAACGTAAATTCAGTTAAATAAATCAAAATTATAATGATATTCTCGTTGTCATGATATATTTAAGGTCTGCACGAAACATGTTAAAAATTGTTCGTTTATAGCTTTATGGATTTTATCAAACCTAATATGAGGCGCTGAGAATCAGAGAGGCTTTTATTCCTTTTGAGTAGTTTTGAGAAATATGCTTTTGAAGTTTTTGTGAATTTTGTTAATCGTTCATTTCATTAATCCATTTTGATTTCGCTGATGCTGAACAAACTTAAGCGACAATTTTTTTTTTAAATTTTGAGCATCTAAATAATAAGCTTTTCTTGATTGTTAATTTATTTAAGTAACAACATAATGTGCACTGAAACCAACGTTTTTACTGATGTTAATATTTCAATAATATCTCAAATATTAACAGTTTTTCAAACATTTCACACCTGTTCCCACCCTGTTTTAAAATACTAGAAAACTACGTTTTTTTTAAATTATTAATTTCGTTTTTTATTTCCATGGTCCATGATCCTACCTACACGTGACGCGTGATTGTCGAGTAGTGAAACTCGTGTTTTGTTAACAAAAATCGTTAAGTATTAAGATACAAACCAAGCGCGCGATTTCACCAACTATCGGTTCATACTAATTAGGCGGTTGAGTTCCTATGGCACATACTTTATTACAGATTCCGTCTATGACATGCAATTAACACGATGTTTTCTGGACTTGTCGCTGCAATATTCACTGTTGAGTCTGTGCGCCACGAACATATTACACTTGTCAATAAAATTTCGTACAAAGATATAATTTGAAACGAATTTAAGCGCCAGCCTACCTGATTCCCAGCCCCTCATATGATCTAAAGTGGCATACTACATTCTGTGAAAGGGTTAAAATGCCAGCATATGACACTTTTCCCACATCGAACCTTGAAATATCGTTAGTATACATTGGAGTTTTTATTACTTATGTCGGCCGCTAATAACAGGGAGTGCAGTGCGACGTGCATTTTGTAAAAGGTATCATGGATCACATGCCTTATCGTAGAACGTGTTACATAACGCAAATAACCCATAAAAACTAGCCGCTCGTTAGACATCAGCGCCCCTAGCGGCAAAAATGGACACCTCTCGTACGCGGGCCCGCTAGTTTTTATGGGTTATTTGCGTTATGTAACAAACGTTAACGTCATAGTAGGTAATATCATAGTAGTTAACATCACACCAAATAACGTTTTTAATCAGGGCGTAAACTCAATGTACCTGTAGAGCTTTGATTTACGTAAACCACTGCGAGGTGCTATAAAGTTGGATTTTACACACATTTTATTTGTTACCATTGTGGTGGGATCAGTGAATCCCTTATTTACTTATTTCCTTGTTTTTTTTTTATGGCTTTCACTCATTAAGGACAATCTTGGCCGTGTTTAATCAGTTAGGTTTTAATGGTACAGATCGTTCTTAAAATTATTTAATTTTTACCGGATATAATATTTGGGCAAATAAAATTGAACGAAATAAGTTACCGTGTAAATTAATCGGTTTTTAATCCCCGATGACTTAAATTTTAATGCCGTTTTAATTAATATGTTTTGCTAATAAATTGTTAATTTGGTGGGAGTTGAGACTTAGAAGGCAGGAAATGCTGGTAGGGAGTTCAATTTTAAGTTTTACCAATTCAAGCATAAAGTTTTTAAATTGGTCATTGATAGGACACTCAAAGAAATTATGGTCCAGCGTATCCTCTGATCCACAATCACAGTGAGGCGACTGACTATGTGGAATCTGTCGAGAAGATTATATAAGAAGTGTGACCTAGTCTCATTCGAGTTGTGGAGGAAATATATATTTTTGGCTTGCAAGTGTATTTATGAAAGCAGGGCTTGAAAGGAATAAAAGATTGTATTAATGAGTACTGTGACATTTTATTAGAGAAGCTATTTTCCATTCAGAGGACCATTTGAGTTTGTATTTACTTTTTAGAATAGGGAAATAGTCTCTAACAGGAACCGTAATACCATTTAACGGACCGTGAGCAGTGGCTTCCTTTGCAATGGAATCATACTATATTTAAAGATTTCACTTTAAGACACATTTTAAATGGAAAATGGGCCTTTTATTCCGAAAATTGTATTCGACATACACACGACATACAGAAGTATGTTTACGAGAGATGGAAAGACTGATAGGGATATTGAAAGAAGGATGAATGCAGGAAACTCTATTAACGGAGGACTGAACGCGGTTGGCGCTAACAAAAAGTTCAATCAGTCCACGATGGAGTGCTGATACCAACCCTGATGTATGGCAGTGGAGCATGGAATTGGCAGAGGAAATATGAAAGTAAACTGAATGCTGTAGAGATAAGATGTCTGAGACGAGTGTGTGTTAAAATCATGTATGATCATGTGAAAAATGTTGATATTCGTAAAGAATACAAGGCTGATATAAGCGTATCGAGTAAGAATAAGAAAGGGTCGCTTAGATGGTTTGGGCATGTGGAGCGAATGAACGAAGAAAGGAGTGTAAGAAGAATGTATGACGCGAATGTGAATGGAACAATAAGCCGGGGACGGCCGAGGAAGACATAGTACGGTCAAGTGATTCAAATACTTGAGTCGGGCCATGTCAGAAGTCGGAATAATGGTTGGGAATCTATGAGACGATGTATGAATGTGAATGTTGCAAGAAGTATATGCCAGGATCGATTTGTTTGGCGGTCCGTCCTATCTGTCTATCCCTGCGGTGATACGGCGTGATGGTTAGTTAGTTAGTTTTTTGCCATTTATCTACTTGAAAACATCCGATATATCAACAATATAAATATTAAACTCTGTACAAAAATTATAGAAGCGTTAAACGCGTTTCAAATAATGATGTTCATGTTGACATTTTCTTCTTGGGTTTATTCTTTACTTAGTCTTGTGCTCCAAAGCTCGCTTATGGAGGTTCCTACCTCCTATAACACGTGTCCTACTAAGACCTGGGTTAACCCCTTCCTTCCCCTAAATAAAGCCTTGGCACAACATCCTCAAAGATGACATGGACCCTGAGGGACACTTCAGAATTGACTTTTTTTGCAACGTATACACATTGCAAAAATATATAAATATGGTAAAAAATACGTATTATATAACAAATATTGAAAAAAAAAATTCCACCGTAATGTGAAATTAAGTTTTTAAAATTGATTGTAAGTACATAATTATTTGACTGAAGTGCATACTAAAAATAATTATTATGAATATAGCATAATGCTGATAGTGACCCAATTATTGACAATCGTGTATTAACTTGGTATTACAACTAAACTCATTATCGATCAGTGTTCACCAACCTTTTTTTATAGAAATAATATAAAATCACCTTTAAAATAAAAACATGTGATATATCATATAAAGTAATATTATTAATAAATTTAAAAATACCGTATAAGTCAACTTTTGTAAAATCATGCTATAACAATACTGAAAAATATAATCTAAATAAAATCATGGTTTTTACCCCTGACACCCAAAATCGTATATGACCCATACTTTAAGCATTAACTGTATCAGTCTGAAGATAGCCGCCACAGGCTGAAACCGGTCACGTTCAAAAATAAAAGTGAAATAAAGTAAAAAAATGTTTTTTTTATTTAAAAATTGCAAAAAAAAATGTTCTGTGAAATAAATTTTGTAACAAAATAGTATCTAAATAACTATAGAATGCGTGAAGTATGTTAAACGTAATAGTGCATGTGCTATCGATACGTGAAACTGATATCTCGTACAGATCTGGCACTAAAATTCCTCGTCCGCATTCCAAGTGAAAGCTGCATTCGCGCTGAGGGCGGCGGATTGGCATTAACTAATTGACGCTGCGTGCTCCATTGATTAGATGGATCTATTGAGCCTTTGTCAAACAACGCACATCAAACAACGCGCTTGTTTCTCTGATACATCGTTGTTTACTCGTAATTAATGTTAATTAGAATGTTAGTTTAACAATATTTTACTCACCCAATCTTTACGTCCTGTTTTTACTTCATATTGACTCCCAGTCCTAACAGGAGTCCCATATAATAATGCTACTAATTTTCTATCTAACTAGTACTGCGGCGCTTTGGCCTTATTACTATTACCATCTCATGGTTTGATTTACTTCACCGAATTTATATTACATTATTTGTGATCTTTGGGAAAATATCTTAACTAGATTAAAAACCCTAACCAAGGAAAGGAAAAAAAGGACAGACATTTGGTTATAAACAATTTACTAAAGCTGCTTCTTGTACTTACTGAATAAAATATATTTAACATGTTATTAACTCTTTGCTGCACATCTCCGGGTGCATCCCTGCATTTCGTCGTCAGCTTATAAAGCTTTCGGGAGGGATTGTGGCAGCCGTAGCTCAGTGGATTTGAGCGCAAGGTACCAGATAAACCATGATGTCTTGGGTTCAAGTCCCACCTACTACCGTTTTTTTTTTCATTTCTGTGACTTTTCGGTTTCATGTTTCATTTTGAGAGTTGTAAATATTAATTTCAGTGATTAAATTGTTTTTTATTAATCCATATTGCTATATCCTGATTTTACATACTGTTGGGTTTAAGACATTGGTATATCCTGATTTTACATACTGTTGGGTTTAAGACATTGCTATATCCTGATTTTACATACTTGTTGAGTTTAAGATATTGCTATATCCTGATTTTACATAATGTTGGGTTGAAGATATTTTGTATGTTATATAAAAAAAAATATATTTATATTCATCACGAATTTTGGAATGTTAAAGACAAAAGTAGATCAATGATTAAAAAAGGAAAATTATTATAATTATTTGTAATGTAAATTTAAAATTCAATAAGTACCTGATGAGTTTTAATTTAAAACGTTAAAATAATCTTAATTAACGGAAAGGTGACAGATTCGGCATCGAGGGGTGATTAATCATATGCATATCGTCAACTATTCCGTCTACCAAGATACTGCAGCGCTTCCGAAATGTTCCTTGAAAGAAGAGTGCACTCTTTCAGGGCACTTCTCCGCCACCGCATGGGAAGCCTATGGTGCAGAGTGCGCCAATCCAAGAATACTATCATTGCTGCTACGGCTGCATGGATGGAGTCTCCCTTGATGGCCCTTTGGAGACGGGACACCGTCAAACATCCACCATAAAATTGACCTTTTTTCTTCCTCTTATTTGACAAACCTATTGTTTGTATTATGTACACTTACGGAACGTATTGCATTGCACTACCCCTGTGTCCCTGCATACCTTCTGGAATAGAGAACTAATATTATTATAGCAACCGACGCATTCAGCAAAGCTGCTTTATTTTCATGATAATATTTTGCCGTGTTGCCTATATTTCCACTACTTGGAAAACTCCTAATTGAGTTCAACGGTGTAGTACATTATCAATCCATTTATTTTAACAATTTTGTGAAGTTATTTAAAGACCCTTTTAAAGCCCTTTACCAAGCCCGTAATATATTATTCAATGTTGGCGCAAAAATTTTACCCTAAAAATGCTTAAATTCCCGGAACACTCACGTTCCAAATAGGACCTGGTGGAATTAAATGTAATGTCCCGGGCCTCAGGCAATGGGCAACGGGCACCGCACACCGGGCACCAGGCGCTGGCGGAGTTATTAGTTGCATGCGGTGATTAACAGGCGCAATCCCAGCGCTGTAATTTCATATGAAATATGGAACTCTGTGCAGTAACTCTGAATTTGCGGTTGCAGCGACACATTGTTAACTCAATTTGCGTGGTTTTAATAGCTCTGTCCACATTATTTAAACGTCAAAGTAACATCGGACTATCACGATGAAAACGGACCTTAACTTGTGATTTCTTGCTTGTCGTTTGGGTGCCAAAATTGATTTGATGGCGAAATTGACTATCTCTAATCAAAGAAATAAAGAAACATTATTCTTCTTTTTTTTTCATTCCAAACATTAAATAATAAAGTTCGTAAGTATGTACCAACTTGTCTTTTCCATTTTGAAAATATCCTACCCAAACAAGCCTTCTTTTGAATATGTTATCTTTGGCTAACCTTAGTGGTATATCTACGGGCTAACCTCGATTCAAAGCGAGATCAACGTTATTCATACTATTTTTAAAACGTTATAGCAACAGTTTTCCATATTGGATTTCATTCAAACTACTCTCTAAACCTTCCCGTCAATAATAAGAACTGTGGTATTGTCAGCGAAACCGTTCGAGTAATTTTCGGGAAAATCTGGTCACGCAGACGAATATTCGTTTTTATATATAGAGAGATTTAATGAAATTCTGGGCGGTAACCTTAATTCTTAGATTTTAACACACTGTTAACTCAATTTGAGCTGTTTCATTAGCCCTGTATACATTATTTAAACATCAAAGTACGAGTATCTTTAGAAACTTAACGTTTTACGGTTTTCGTGATGAAAATGGAGCTTCACACGAATATACCTATTCAGTGAAAGTTCATTCATATTATTATTATTTGTAATTTAGAAAACTTTTATTACATGAATTCCATTTTAATATGATTTTTTAGAAATAGCAAATGAGGCTCACTCTTGACATAAATACTATATATACCATAGATTTTATTTAAATTGTTCTAGTCTGAAGATGCCTGTTTTAGGGTGAAACCGGTCCGGTCTGAAATATAGAAGTGCAAAAAAATTAATAAATAAAAATCGTATTCATATTATTATCGTTTTAAAATATTTATGACGATCTGCATGGCTCCCTTTCCATTGTGTTATTTCCTACGTTTTGCCTTATTCCCAGACCCAGTCCCTTTAATATTTTTTTCCAGGGTTGTAAGTGGGCATTCAGTTATACCATTTGTAACAGGGCGTTTTACTAGCTTTTGATTTAAATTAAGGAATAATTCAGTAAAGCAATGATTTATTATATAAAACGTGATTGGGTAAAGAAAGAAACGTTAACAATTTTTAAGACTCTTAATAAATTAGAATATTTACAGGGGTGTACCAATCTCCAAGATAAATTGGTAAATACTTAATGTAAAAAAAATGGGGCTGAACAATTAATAATCTAGGTAAGTACATAATTATGAATGGGCGTCATGTTATGTAAAAAAACGAATTTAAGTTAAACAACCGAGCTTCAACTGGAATTCTACATCTTGATATGAAGAATGTTCACGGTTGCCTGGAAATGGTTGTTGTGCTGTGGAGCAGCCTGTGCTGTGGTGCTGTCGAACCAAGACTCAAGTTAGCCTCCTACAGATCTATGCAGTTAGCTTATCGTTTTCTTCTTTTATTAAGGATGTTCATGATTGCTCTTATAAACATCCAAAAGTACATCAAACCGTTATGCAGTGCGCTCTTACGAATACACTTTCGGGTAGAAGTACACTCTTACTATCTTAATTCTACTTGAATTGGTTTAAATTCTGTACGGCAACCCTGCATTTCGGATTTATTAGTGCTATCCATATTATTGAAGCGTCAAAAGTGCCATTAGTTTTTCAAATAACTTTGAAATAGACTTTGGTCAAGTTTTATCATGCTTTTTCAGTGAAAATGAATGCTCAATTATTTTCAGTTTCACAGGGAAAATGCAGTAACCGTCAAATATATTTTTTATGTAGATATGTATTGACAACATTTTTGCCCAAATATCTATACGTATTAAGCTCAAAATGTTAACAACGTTTTCCTTTAATTTTTTTGAAAGACTAATATTTTATTGTTTCAAAAAACATCCAAGTATTGAAGGAGGCAGGTAGATGGTAAATATGGATGGTACACAAACTTATTGTATTAATGAAACATATTATATTTAATGATTGTATGTAAGTTTAAATAAATAATATTAAATAAACAAAATCTTCTTTTAGCACACATAAAAATCAAGAAAGAAAGAACGAGTAAACGAATTACATTCTTTAAAAATAAAAATTTGGATTACCTAGTAGCAATTTGTACAATGAATGCTGTAAAGATAATTAATTCTACAGTATTCATGGACCCACAAATTGCATATTTCAGTTTTCTTAGTATTCTTTGCAGACTTTTCCGGCTCCTTCATTCCTGTGTCAGCCGGCTGTTTCATAACTTTCGGGAAAAAAATCACCTTAAAATCACGAACAATGCAGGCAAATCCAAAATTATGCAGTAACATATTTAATTCCGCAAAGTTGCAACCAGAATTTTGCTTTTTAGCTGCTAAAACTTCGAGGTGACGCACAATTTTTTTCTACTAAATGTTGGTGGATGATATACTCGTATAGACGGGATTTCTACTTTAAAAACATACAAATCCGACGCCGTCGATACTGCCCAGTTTGTATGGAACCTACCGGCTCATTCAAAATCTGGCTTCTTTGTGCCACTTCTTCCCTACTTCGTTTTTCTATGCTTCACAGAAATCTATTTTACATAGTCACGTACTTTTTATTTGCAATGCACTCCTCCTTATTTACACATTTTCTGATGAAATTTGGAATGATATTTGAACGTTGCATTTTTGCGTGGATAATTTTTCGCTATTTCACTTTAAAAAAGCCTCTCCCCACGAGAATCGTACTTTTACAATTCATAACGAATTATCACTCCCTTTTAAACAATGTATTTCTTTAGCATTCCAAACTTTATAGTGAATCAAAATATGATTTTTTTTTTTTAATCACTGGAGATAATATTTACAACTCTCAAAATGAAACATGAATCCGAAAAGACCGAGAAAAGAAAGAGATGACGGTAGCAACTGGGACTCGAACCCAAGACCTCATGGTCTATCCGGGACATTCCGTTCCAAAAGAAGAAGAAGAACTAAATAATTCTATTTTCGTAGAAAGAAATTACTTTGTGGTTTGACATATTTATCAAATAAAACAAAGACTTTGTTTTAAACCACTAATTTATTTTTAAATCAATACCGACCGGTTTCGCTTATCTCCTGCTTCATCATGGTAATATCTCATTTATATATATGCTCACTCTATGTATTTTTGTATAGTTTAAAAATTTACCCCGATGTTGCTTGAAATAAGCGAAACCGGTTGGTGTTGATTTAAAAATAAATTGGTGGTTTAAAACAAATTGTAAGTTTTATTCAATAAATAATTCTGCTGATTTACAGATTCCCACAAAAAAATATTTTTTTTAGCGCAGCTTTCAAAGTTATTTGAAAGAGTCTGTTTGAGGGAGTTTTGCACTAAAGCTGTATTTACAATATTTGGAACGAGTACATTATCAGAGAGTGCTTTGAAACTTCGGCCGTTTGGCAAACTGGAACATCGTTTCTTGTTACATTAAGACGTTAAGACGTCTTGCATGCATGGCTAAATTAAGACGTTGGTTCAGATATGCACAATTATTTATAAAAAAATATATTTTTAAAGTATGCATGTTGTTAGGCCGAACAGTGAGATACATGCGGTGAGATGGAGAAGACAAAGGCAGGGAAGTGTCTTTCTATGTAGCCACTGATTTAATACCTCTTGGTTCTAGCCCCGTTGTCAGGACCAACCCGACAAACCGATTTTATTATTTGCCCGCATGCAGGACCAATCTTAGGATAAATTCTCCATTCCCCGTATTTGTGCGCAATATAACGCACAATTTCACAATATCGACATTCTTCACAATAATACCCTTTCAAAATATCGAACCGATGTAATACGTACTACCTCAAATTGATGCACAAGCATATAATGTATCGAGAGTATCTCTTGTCCCGATCCTATTTTCCTCTTTCTCTCCCTCCTTCCTTCTTATTTTATTTTTTCTTTATCTTGTTAACTTCAAAAATAAAACATCTGTATTTAACCACTGTTAGCACAAGAAACTTTATTCGCTTACCTTTTATTAAACTTCCTTTATATGTATATATATATATATTCGTATAAAAGGCTGTTTGTTTCTTACAAATAGATAAATACTTCTAAAGCTATTTCAAGCAAAGTTTCAATATTGAATAGTTAGTTCTCACCAAGGCACTGATTCTCTAAACAAAGAAACAAAAAAAAATCATTTGGAAAATTTTATTTCATTCCAAACATTTTTTTTTTCAAAATATATCTAAATAACATTGTTCTTAAGTAGCTACCTACTTATGTTTTCTATTTTGACAATATACTACCCAAACAAACATTCTTCTTTTTAATATCTAATCTGTGGCTAACCAGAGTGGTATATCAATGGGCTAATCTCAATATAACATGGCAGGTTCTATTTTTTTGCTCTAATTTTTAAACGATATAGCGACAGTTTTACTTATTGGATTTCATTCAAACTACTCTGCAAATCTTCCCGGCACTAATAAGAACAAACTGGGCTATTTCCAACGAAACCGGTTGAGTAATTTTCGAGAAAATCGAGGACAGACAGACAGACAGACATTCATTTTGATGTATAAAGATTGACACGTTTTGTCGATAAAGCGATATCATTGATTCAATTTGCTTCTTTATGGAGAGGTCATGCACATTGATTTATTTCGATACCAATGCTCGGAATATGAACAAAAAAGCTTTTTACACTTATATTTATTTTATGCTAGTACGAAAAAACAAAATGCTGAACAGCTTTGGCAAGCAAAATAAGCAGATTCTGTAAGCTGCGAGCTTTAACTTAGGAACCTGAAAAAATATGCTTCATGAATAGTAATGGCGGAGTATAAAACGTTGGTGCCCATTTTGTTTCGCCACATAAAAAGGATTTTTCATACTCATAAAATTAAACGATAATTTTCTTTTGTGAAATTTTAATTTTTATTACCTTCCTACCTTTCGACGAACACTGTTAAAATGTAGTAATATTCGTACCAGCGGTATTTTAAAACTAATTTAGTTACTGGCCACCGTAGCGTGGTGATCTGCGTATTAGAGTCAGAGGTTTTCCGGTTCGATTCCCGTCATAACTTATAAAATATTTTTTTCACATTTTTTTTTACATGTGCGCCGTGTTATATGGAAGAGTAGAAGATGCTATCAGTATCTCCCTGGTAATACAATTATTTCGAATCGGCACGCTGCTAGAAATTGCTCTGGAATTGAGTAACCAGATTTGAATATCCGTATACCGATTCATGGCATGACTAGCCTCAAGTTGTGTATTCTATGTTTACCCCCGATCGTTTTTTTCCATTAATACCTACTTAGTAAAGGATGTGCATGTGAATATATTAAGGGTGGTTTTCCACATTGATAATGTCTCTATGTGTTGCTACTGATTAAAAAATGTTCTTAAGCCAACTCAATTATTTTAAAGCAAGAATTATAAAATTTTATATGATTTTTCTAAATTTTATTTTTGTATTTAAAGTACGATCAAATTAATTAATATTATTATTAAGTTCTGCAAGTAGATATTTTAGTTTAATTATTATTGTTAAATCTGAATGGCCTTGAATGCCGGAACAGCTGTCGCAATAATAATAATAAAAAAACTGAAATACTCGCTGAACTTAATAATACCATTATATATTAATATATGCAATGATAACATTTGTAAAAACCAAATACAAATAAATAAATTATTATATTTGATTTAGGTGCTTTAAATATAATAAAAAAAAAATTTTAAACACAAAAAATAATTAATTATATGTATTTATATATTTTTATAATTGAAGTTAATATTAACAAATCTTAAGTGAAATATGAAACAGAAAAGACACAGAAAATGAAATGGTAAAGCTCGTATCTGGAACCCAAGACCTCACAGTCTATCCGTAACCTGCGTTCTAACCAACTGACCTAATGCCACCCCATTGTTCCCCATCATTTTTATCGACATCATAATTCAATTTGAAGATCTGTTAATTGCATCTTCAATTAATTCCCATATATGTTTGCCTGCTATCTTTCTGTATTGACTACAAGAATCTACCCGAATTTATATGCAACTTAGATAGTATCTCGGGTATACCTATCCGATTTTTATCTGCATTGAACATGTATCGACCCTTTCTACAAGTCTAGGATTAATATCCAATTTTCATTAGAATATAATTTCTTCAAGATTGGTATTCACTTTGTGGCGTCATTATTAAACAATGAATTTAAAATTACTTTGTATTCACCACTTTATTAATATATACAAGTCAACATGTTTCGAAAGCGATGCTTTTCTGATCAGGAATATACACATTGTATTCTGTATATTCCTGATGAGGAAAGCATCGCTTTAGAAACATGATGATATGTATGATCGCTCTTTTCGTGTAAATGGCCCTCTCATTTGGAATAAACTCCCCCCAGCTCTTACTAATATCCCAAAATTGACTGAATTTAAACGGGCTTTAAAAACAAACTTATTTAAAAAATCCTACTGTCTGTAAATTTTAATTTCTCTTTAATTTATTATAAAAAGTCATTTCATCAAGCCTCTGGTAGTTGTTTGGTTTCGGTTTCCTCCGTATATATAAATTTTTTAAATTTTTTTATGTGAAGTCAGTTATTGCTGAACATAACCCGACTCCTGTCTTAAAATTTTACTATTTCTGTAGTAATATTGTGAATGTCTTATTTTGTATAGCCGTGTATATACTGTATAATATTTTGTAATTTTTTTTTTGAATATGCACCTGAGGAGTACTGTAGGAGTAATATTAAGAATAAGTAAGAATGTATGCAATATGTTAAGAATTTATAAATAGAATGTCAAAGTAGCACTGTAGGAATACCACTGAATGGAGTTATTTAATCATTTTTAAGTTTATTTATAGTTAAGCGCACTTGAAGTGAAATAACACAAAACTGCGCTATATAAATGCTTTGTTATTATTATATGTACGAGTATATATTAATAAAGTGGCGATTACAATTTCATTTTTAATTCATTTATTTTAATTAGAATGACTTATTGTAAAACCTCATTGCAATCATTGAAGACAATATTGACAAATCCCGATGAAATTACGCGACCGTTGCCTTTTTATTTTCTGGCTCTTTTTTGTTTCATTTTTATTTGAAATTTTTACATAATATCCTCGATGATTAAAAAAAATATAATAACGTTTGTAAGCTTCAATAAATTATTGCAATTAAAATTTAATTTTTTATTTGAAAACGTAGAATGTTTTCCAGGAATGTTGTTTCTTTTCTGAATAATGTAGGATAACTTTTTTGTAAAGGAATTAAATGATATCATCGTTAGCAAAATTAAACAAATATTGCTCTTTTCTTCAGTTAATAAGCGTGAATATTATTTATTTTCATTACTTCTTTACCCAGGAATTAAAATAAAATCATTCCACACAGTTTCAAAACGTTCGTTAACATTGTTCCAAAATTATACCGTTTCTAACCTCGTTCTTTTGTTTCCCCTTTTAATAAGATGCCTCTGGCCTTTGTCGTTTAGTCGTTTCCCTTTTTATCCTTCCATTATTTTCTTTCAGTACAATTAAGTCTTTTCTTCATTGCCAATTTTTACAATATACAGTTTTAATGCTTTGGTGGTTATCGTAGAAATAAGATTAGTAGCTTTATTATAATTATTCTTGTATGTTCAAAGAAAGGATTTACCTTAAAAGCACGTTGGGTATACTCGAAGATCATTTTGTAATATTGATGGACTTTCATCTTCCTCTCTTGTTTATTTTCCTCAAAGATAATTTTCCCAACCTTTTTCTCTATCACTGAACCAATCTCAAACCTTTGACCCCTCTGTTTCCATTTAAACCGCCCTTTTCCATCCGATAATCGATTTGTCAAACTGATCCCCCATTCCAATTTGTGTTTACTTGAATAATAGGATCGTCATTTTGAAAAATCATTTTAAGAGTGCATTACTATAAATAAAATAACAACAAATTGATATTAGACTTAATCTGAATTTATCTTAACTAAATGTAACTACTAATGGCGCGCATTGCTCTTGAGTGTTTGAAAACGGTCATTTTATTAACATTTCCGTCATTCTTGCGGTCACAGAATAAAGAACACTGCTTGCATTGTATATTCCCATTTCATTTTTTCGAAATTAATTGATGATGAAGTATTTTTAAGGCCCGAATACCGACTTTTGAATCACAAAACACGTCCACATCGCATTTATTGTGTTCTTCTTTATTCTATGGTTGTGGTCAACTGAATAAATGAACGTACCAGTTCCCTTACGAAATTCGTGAAAAAAATACATTTTTATCATGTATTTGTCGTATTCTTTTATAAATATCTTTTTCTTTCTTTTTATAATACGTTTTTCTTGGGGTAGGTACTCCTGGTCCAGTTATTTCCGACTATTTCCCTACTCTAAAAAGTAAATACAATCTCCTATGGTCCTCTGACTGGAAAATATCTTCTATAACAAAAAGTTATCAGTACTCATTAATACAATCTTTTATTCCTGTCAAGCCCTGGTTTCATAAATAAACTTGCATGCCAAAAATATATAACCATAACTCTAATGAGACTAGGTCACACCTGTTGTCTTAGTCATCTCGACAGGTTCCACATAGTCAGCTCGCCTTGCTGTGATTTGTGGGTCAGAGGATACTCTGCTAATAATTTCTTTTGAGTGTCCTATCACTGACCAATTTCCTCAACTCCCCCCAAATTATCACTTTATTAGCAAAGTACATTTATAAAAATTGCATTAAAATTTAAGTCATTGGTGATTAAAATCACATAATTTTACACTGTAACTTATTTGCTTCATTTTCATTGGTTCAAATATTATACCTTGTTTAAAAGTATCTAATTTTAAGAACAATCTGTACTATTAAAATCTAACTGATTAAGCATGGCCAAGATCGCTCTTAATGGGTGAAAGCCATAAAATGACAACAACAAAAAACTTTTCAGCTTTTATAAACTTCACGCCGCTGGTGACTACCATCCATTCAATAAACTTGGGATGAATTTAGATTTCATGACATAAGTCTACAGCAATTTTAGAACAATTCAATATTATCTCTAAGCATTTCCAAACCAATGGTTATGTCACCGCAAACATCAAACATTGTGGATTTGTTTGAGAGTATGTTTAGGTTTTAATATCACAATAATATGCTGTTAGATTTTCTATCGATTGACATTTCAATTACTTGACGCATAAATACATTAAATCTTTCATATGTTCGTTCAATTTCACTGAAAGATTCTCACTCCCTTTTTTGTGGAAAATAAAACGTTAAGTTAATATAAAACTTAACAGAGGTTCTCGTATAACGTCACCCGAGGGGATGGGGTCTCCCAATATTATTTAAAAATTTGTTGTATGAATTGCCGGCACTTACAGTTGCGAGCATAGAAATGTGTTCAACCTTACAATATCAGTTTATTTGCAATGTACTCGTATATTTCGTTGAGCTTTGTTTATTTCTTTATTATTATTAATACGGTATTGGTCTCTCTCGATTTTTCATAAATTTTTTGACCTAAAAATATTATGGACAGTAAATAAAATTTTAAAAGTAATTCCGTAGATTATTTTTAGATCAAGGAATTTATGAAAAGTCACGAGAAAACAAAATCGTATTGGCCCGGAAACAAACTTGACCCGAACCTCACCGATAACCTTTGGAACAAAATGATTATTTAAATGAATATACCGAATTCTTCATCAAAATAAAATCCCCGGGAATAATTTATAAAGTGTTATTTTAAGCATTTTACAGAAGATCCATGCTAAGACGTATTGAATAAATGCTTAAAAATAAAGGAGGAACACCAAAGTACGGATTGATTTATTTATTGATGAATATCAGCGTTACAAAAATATGATGTGCAAAATAAATAAAAAATACCCCCTAGATGAAAAAAATATTTGACTATTTTTTGGAAAAAAAAAATCGAATCTTTGATTGCATTTTAAAGCTGTGCGAAATGTTGTGTTTTTAAATTTGTTATAGATCTTTTTAAAATGGTGTCTCTTAATGATATGAAGTAAAAAGGTATTAATAAATCACAACGACATCTGATATAATATTTTACATTATTTATTCTTGGGAAAATTAACAGCAAATCCATAATTTACATATACGAGTATATAACAATAAAAACAATAAATTATGTCAATTATAAATTTTCAACTGCTGATAAATACTATGAGTAAAATGTGACAATACACAGTTTTACATCAGTTAGCTTTAACTGTTTCAGTCGGTGGGGGGAAGGGTGGAGGGGAATATAGGAGTGGGATAAAGGTACAAAGGACTGGAGTAGATGGAAATGTCGTTTAAGTTATCTAGTTTGAGAGCGGTCGTGTAATGGATTTTAATTTAATATCACGTATAACTATAGTGAAAAATGTGGTAATAATTTAAGTTAATGACTATGTTGATCTGTAGATAAAAGAGTTTTGTTTGGAATTGGTTTTTACGATGAAGGATATAAAAAGTAAGTGGCTGTCTGCGATTCGGGATATGAAATAATAGTCGTTTGAGAAGATCAGGCCTATCAACTAAGTTGCGTGCGATTTTAAATAAGATAACGGAATTCGCTGTATTTCTTCTAAAAGTTAATGTCTGTAAATTTAAAAAAAAAACTTTATTTTAAATATATTACAAATAAACTGTTTATGTTTTACTGAACACTTTTTTTGGCTCGCTACTGTATGTTGTTTGCCCTGGGATTTGAGCTCCTTCATCAATTTTAAATTTCTCGACTAAAATGTGGAAGTTTCTTGTAATCTTTTCGAGATTTCGGCTTATCGTTCTCGTGAGAGTTAACACTGAATCTAAATAATTCCTCCCCTGACTGCGAAGTTTACTTTCATTGAAGATTTCCGCCAGTTAATGAATCTCTTTCCAAATTTAATCCTTTTGAGTTTCATTTCGAATTCGCCTGAAAAATTTCAACCCTAAAATGAAATTTTCATAACAATTTGGCGTATTTATTAGTCCATATGTTACCCCACCTTTCGTCAAATATATTTATTCCGTCCGTTTTAAATTTCACCCCGAAATAGTTTGGCTATTCACCTTTGTAGGGGTTTTATGGTCGCCGAATATGTTAACCCATTTTCTACAATATTTTTCTAGATTATTTTTATTCTCTTGAATGCGAGAAAATAATTATTTAAGCCCACAATATGCATAGTATGCAGTTTACCGCAACACAGTGTTTGATTTTATTTTTCTCTGTTGTATCACCATGTATATTATTCTGTACGCTTAATATACTCTATAACGCCGAACTCTAACGTCATGAAACGTTCACAGCCTTTTATGTCTGTAGTTTCTAAGTAAACAACAATTTTCAGCTTTCACTTTCATTTGTGTCATGAGCTATGGAGCTTTGAAGTGTTTATATAACTGTCGAAAAATAAGAAAAGAAGTATTGCCATGTTTTTTGATTTACAAATAAGGTTTATAATATCTTGTTTCAAAATAATTTTTGATCGAAACCAGGTAGTAAAATTTTATTCTAGGTATGACGGTTGACATTTTCCACGTGAAAACGGGTTGCTTCTACGACTCGTTCTCTGTTCAACAGCTCGGCTGTGGAATGATCTGCCGGCCTCTGTGTTTCCTCCATACTACAACATGGGTCTCTTCAAGACCCAAGTTCACTCCTTCCTATCCCCTGAAAGACCCCCCACACAGCATCCCCAAACAGGATATAGGCCTTGATGGAAATTATTTCCTTTAGAGTCTCCTGTGTGGAGTTACTTTAAAAAATAAAGACAAACTACCATTCACAACAAACTCGTAGATGTTTTGCTTTGTTTAATATTTTCTCAAACTAATCACCTGCCTCCTATCTAATAGTGATGTTCTTGAACAAATAAATATATTTGTGCTGGAATCTCAGAATATATATAATATAATAGAATATGCACTTGGTCATAAATATCTATTAGTTTTAAATATGTATTAGGTTCATACGTATCTAATAGTGAAGTTCTTGACAAATAAATATATTTGTGCTGGAATCTCACACTCGGTGACGTCGCATACAATATGCACTTGGTCATAAATATCTATTAGTTTTAAATATGTATTAGGTTCATACGTATCTAATAGTGAAGTTCTTGAACAAATAAATATATTTGTGCTGGAATCTCACACTCGGTGACGTCGCATACAATATGCACTTGGTCATAAATATCTATTAGTTTTAAATATGTATTAGGTTCATACGTATCTAATAGTGAAGTTCTTGAACAAATAAATATATTTGTGCTGGATTCTCAGGCTCTAATGACGTCGCATAGAATATGCACTTGGTCTAAATATCTATTAGTTTTAACAATGTATATAGGTATCTTCCGTATCTAATAGTGAAGTTCTTGACAAATGTATGGATTTGTGCTGGAATCTCACATACTCGTATGTCTAAGTACGTATAATGTGAAGTTTGAACAAAGCGTCCTTGAGGTGTTTTTCCCACGAAAACGGCGCTATTGAAGAAATACAATTATTATTATTATTATGTCAGCATAACATACTATATTGTCGAGCGAGTCGCACAAATCTGTACCCGAATTCGCCTGTTGGGAGAGCAACCCGCTACCTGAATACGAGGGATGTAAAATTCGACGTATTCTTCGAAACCTGCAAGTTTCGAGTTTTTAGCAATATGGTATAGCACAGTTGTGCCAACGGTACTTTTGCAATGAATTAGATATGGATATCTTTATTATTAATACACAAATAAAAAATGGTAATAAAGTTTCTAAACATGTTCGCATTACATAAGCCTATTCGTAGAATGTTGAAGTTTGTCTAAAAGGTGAACTTTTTACGCCTTGAGAGAAGCCTTTTAAATCCTTTAACGTTTTCGGCAACAGACTTAAAGATTCATGTTTCGATCTAAGTCCCAAGTCGTCGTGTAAATCTCCGCTCGCAGGAATATTTATTCAATACATACAAATCGTGGCAAAGTACGTCCTATTTCCTCTACATAAATGAGTGCACATATCTCTGTCTAACTTTGCGTTCACCCGCAAAACGTACGTAAAACTTATCGTAAAATACGCTTCCCGTAGCCAGACATAATATTACTGGCCCAAACACATGGTATAAATTCTCAAAGTAGGGTTTGTTTTTTTGTTTCAGAAAGCCTTTTTTTTATTTTGTTGGTTTTAATGTTTTTATATTGGAATTTTCTCGTTGTTTTTGTTAATCACATTGTGATTTCAAATGTGACAAAATGTTTCAAATGTGTTTCATAATACAAACTTTTTGTATAATTGATTAACGTTTTTGTTTTTTGGTTTAATGAAGGTAATATTATGGATTTATGTTTAGGTTGGTCAAATAGCAAAGGGATGCGAAGCGTTGATCCGCTCAATGTAAACAGCAAGTTGTTAATCCGGCTTTAAGTTGGTATTACGATTTCACATTGTCTTGCTCCAAAATGGGGAGGTTTTAGTTAGTGCTTTTAAACACACAAATCCATTTTATTTTCGTACTAATCATTTTCATACTGCTTTTAAAAATTGATATTATATTGCGAATAAAATGTCAGCTCCGGGATATGTTTGTACCCTTCTCTACATACAATGTTCGGAGCTTATTTTTTATTTGATATTTTTCTTGTGAAGCGAGCGTAGATACAAAAAAACGTCTTAAACCTTTATGTCAGTGGCGGGCAGTGACGTTTGTTCGTGAGAGAAAATAGCCTGGTAGGTAGGACGCATGGCTGCGAGTCAGATGAACCGAGTTTGAATCCTGCTGAGCAATATTCTATTTCAACACTTCTTATAGCGGGGAGGCAGTGAAAAAAATCTATACTTGCAGTAAATGAACTAACTAACTAACCATCGCGCCGTTTCTCCACAGGGATGGGCAGAGAGGACGGACCGCCAAACAACTCGATCTTGGCATACACTTCTTGCTTCATTCACATTCATAGAACGTCTCATACATTCTCTTCTGTTATTCCGACTTCTGGCGTGGTCCGACTCAAGTATTTGATACACTTGATTGTGCCATGTCTTCTTCGGATGTCTCCAGCTTCTTCTTCCATTTACATTCGCGTCATATATTTTCCTTACGCTCCTTTCTTAATTCATTCGCTTTACATGCCCTAACCATCTAAGCGTCCCTTTCTTAATCTTGCTCATTACGCCTTGCATTCTTTACGAATCTCAACATTTTCCACACGGTCATACAGGTTTTAATAATAATAATACTAGGACGATTTATATAGCGCCGTTTTTGTGAAAAATCACCTCAAGGGCGCTGTTACTCACATTCGTCTCAGAGATCTCATTTCTACAGCATTCGGTCTACTTTTATCCTTCCTCTGTCATTTCCATGCCTCACTCCCAAACATCCGTGTTGGTATTAGAACACCATTATGGACTGCTAGCTTTGTTTCTTTGGACGACTTTTTGTTTGCTCCAACCGCGTTCAGTGCTCCATTGATGGAATTTCCTTCATTCACCCTTCTTTCAATATCCTTATCAGTCTTTCCATCTCTGGTAAACATACTTCCCAAATACACAAACTCATCAAACTGCTACAAGAATTCATCATTCACAACTATATTGCATACCTGTTTTCGTACTCTCTCTTTCAAACACCATGACTTTAGACTTACTTACATTCATCATTAGCTAATTCTTTATACTCGTACATACTTCGTTCATCCTAGACACGAGAGATCGTATATCTTCCATACTGTTGGCAAACAGCACCGCATCATCAGCATACAACAGGCAATATACTTAAAGATTACTCATTTTAGCGCCTAAGACCACCTCTTTCAATTCTTGCATCTATATATAGATTGTAGTTTTTAATATATTATTTAAGTTTTTATTTATTTATTTATTCACTACTGGAAGGCTTTTATATGTTGATATATTTATCAGATAGTTATACAAAGGTGTATAATAATATAGTACATAAAATAATAATTAGAGTGTAAAAGAAGTAAGTAGGTAAAATGTAAGATTTAGTATATCGCAATGAATAACAGTTTTATACTGTTGGCAAACAGCACCGCATACAATAGAGTTAGCATACGATTTGCAATATACATGAGTACAGATTAATTTAAGAGTAGGTGACCACCTCTTTCAATTCTTGCATCTACATATAGATTGATGTTTTAAAAGTATTATTTAGGTTTTATTTATTTATTTATTTATTCACTACTGGACGGCTTTTATATGTTGATATATTTATCACAAAGGAGTATAATAATATAGTACATAAAATACTAATTAGAGTGTAAAAGAAGTAAGTAGGTAAAATGTAAGTATTTAGTTAGAGCGCAATGAATAACAGTTTTAACTGTAGTTATATTATAAGTGCAGTGTTACAATAGAGTTATACAAGAGATTTGGTACATAATATAATAACATGAGTATAAAAGAAGTAAGAAGGTAGGTACTATGTAAGTAAGTAGTTACAGCGCAATTTGTGGACAATAAGTTAGTAATTATTATGACATTGTAAAACATGAACAGTTGTAAAGCGTGTTTATAATACAGCAAACCTTTATTACGCCCGATTGGGTGTTTTACTGAAACATAACGTAGTAAATACAACGATAAAAAGGTGCACGTGAAAAAAATAATAAATCCAATAAAAATATTCGAATAAACTGATTTTTAGCCTGGACACAGTGTTGTAACGGTAAACATTAATTGAAAGATACTCATCTCACCAAGTCTGTGCAGTCTTTGAATATGAGAGTTCACTAAATAATTAATTACAGAGGCTGTAACATTTATGATTGTGTTTAAAACTATTTACCAACAATTATTTACTACACTGCCTAGTAACAAGTTTATTTTGCATTCAAATACAGTACATCAAATTCCACCGCGTTAAAATAATAATATATTTATTCATTATTTCAAAATACTCCCCATTCAATTTTGTTTCTGAAAATTTCGACAATTGGAATTAAAGTGGCTTACTTTTTAAATATTATTTTTCAACTTTCTTATGAATCTTTTCATATACTCGTATACGGCATATTTACATAATACTCGTGTTTTTCTAAGTATTTAAAAATAGTTTAATATAATAAATACCTTACTAATTGTTAATGCATCTATCCGAATATCCCAATCCTTTTTTATTTCCATAAATTCATACATCAAAAGCGGAATTTTCTCGATTCGTTTCCCGGTAGCTCAGGCATGAAGAGGAGAGAAGTATTCGAATGAAATTTTTCCACTTTGAAAACGTATGGTATTCACCGTCGCGTCACCCGCCCGCTCGACTCGTCGCTGAAACTCATGAATGGAAATGGGAAAATTTAAAATATGCCTCCTGCGTCTGTATTGAGTTACGCCACTGCACTGGAGATGTGTTGGGAGAGGGATGAAATTGCTGAAAAAATTGGGGGTTATGTTAATCTTATTACGTCACGAACAAAGTAGATCGACTCTTCAAGCTGGTTGGGTTTCTGGCATCAATTTTACCCCAAAATAGCACCATAAATTTATTGTACGTTGATAATGAAGGGGAAAGTTGGAGAATCCTTCTTTTCAAAAAACTTTATGGCTGAAGTGTGGTTGCATGGTTGTATGTTATGATAGCATTGGAACAGATTGGCATGCTATACGAATAATACTCAGTGGCAGTATCGCCCTAGTGAAACAGCCTTTTGGAATCGAAACATACTCGTAGCTTGAAATATTTTAAATTTGAATTATTCTGGTGCAAAGCCAGCAGTTTTTATTTGTTTTTATTTAAAGGAAACTTTGATAAACTCGTTATCCTAATCAATACTTTGAAGGGCCAGCATTCAAAAATGGCCCTAGATATCACTTTTCAGATTGCTAACTCAAGTAATGCCACAACTGATTAATCTGTAAATTCTATAAGGGTAATTAGAAAAATGTATAAAGTTTCAAAAGGTAAAAATCCTCAAACTGTAATTTTTAAATTCTTTGAAATACATCCCAAATTGTTTGAGAAGCACTGAAAACAATTTTGAACATTTTATCTAATGCGAGTATTGCGGTACGTACGAGTATTTCATATACTCGTAGAATTTAAAATATCACAGTTTGAAGATTATTGCCTTGATTATTTATTGAAGATATATACGTACAAGTAAATCAGTCCTAGTATTTATTGAGTTAGCAACCTGCAAAGCGTGTATCCTTGGGAGCTGACCGTTGTGTTGAATCACGAACACTTTCACTCAGCACACCATAGGCCCACTGGCTCCAGACAGTTTCAAGTCTTGTGGGAAATATTAAAATAATTCTGTGACTACCTCCTGCTGTAAATACACCCCACTCAGTTAAAATTATCTATAGAATGTTATTATTCATGGAGGCCTTTATGATAATTATTCTGTGCACCATACAGTTGAACTTAACTTCAGGTTTTCAGGCATCGCACCACCCTCAATTTCCCGGAGATAACTTCCCGGAGAGAGCGTGGAGTTGTTCACTTTCGTTTGATCACCGTAGAATTCCCAGGTGAATTGCGAAAATAATATTTACTCTACTGTTTATTAATGCTTTTGTGTTTATTACTGCCCTTTTATCATTTTAGACGGGTTTTGATTGACAGATATAATTAAACTCTTCACACAACGTTGATGCTGATAAAACCAAAAAGAGTTTCTAGCTCGTATATAGTAATATAGTCTTTAGCGCGATAGATAATATTTATTATGGTTTTGTAAAATCATTATAATGTTATTACGGATCTTCGGGGGTAATAAACCACATACTCGTATTTACAATATTGTTTCTACTAGAAAGTAATTTTTCAAGAGTCCCAACTACTCCCTATTAATCACAGCCAGTGAGACTATGGCATCTCCAATTGGGGTATGTTGTGAGGGAGAAGGGTATGAGGAGGGGAAGGATATGGGCAAGAAGAAGGTGGGGAAGTACCTGGCTATTCAAATCTGGTCACCAAATACAGCTAAAGCCATTTTAAGCAACGTCTCGATTCCGAATGCTGGTATTTCAACAGGGCGATACTGAGAGTATCTACCATTCTGAAACGTGCCGCAAATATACTACATATTATTTTTAAATGAATACATATTTCGGGAGTTTACTAATTTATAAAACAATTGTTGCACAACGCATAGACTACCGTTCTAGTGTTCTCTATCTATCTAAAGTGGGTAGTTTAAAAACTCCAAATAATCCAGAATAGTTAAATGATACAATCTTTAAAGTGTAATAAATATAAATCATCACAGAAAATGCTCTAGGAATTAGATATGATGAATGTTAAATAGATAATTTTCTTTAACGTTTTAATTTTTATTTACAAAGTTTTTTAACAGTTTACTATCACCCTACCTTAGAGATAAACTATAATACAATAAAGAAATCCACACACCATACAAGACAGAATGAAGATATTAGACTAAAAAATAAACAAATCTTAAACACAAAATTGTTAACTATATAAAGGCATTCAAATTTTTGACTTCCTTCCCAGTGAAATAAAAAAAAAACCTAGATTAAGCATTATTAAAGTAAGACGTAAAAATTATGTACGTAATAAGTATTAGAATATGTAAATTAAAATGTAAAAAAAATATACGTTTATGTTAGACCATTATGAAGTGGAACTATTTTAAGTTTAACAAATAAACAAATAATATTAATCTGAAGATTCCCATAATTGGATTAAACCGGTCTGGTCTAAAATAAATTAACATGTAACTAAAAAAATCAGGATCTTCTGACTTATTTTTTTAGGGGTAAGGTTTTTCATAAACCTACCCCAATTAATTCTTTACCGCTGATAAAGTATTTAGAAAGTTTCTTTTCTTAAGAGTTTTTCTGCTACTTTGCTAATTAGATCACATTTATTGACAATGGGCATCCACCATAGAAACAGAAAATTGTTTATTAATTTATTTATGTTGGTACGTGCTGCCACTAATTGGCTCCCGGGACATTGTCACAACAAACCGATAACTAATTATCTGATAAATTGTTTTCCCTCTTTATTGGAAATGTTTTTCCTCACTTACCTCTCGCGCTCCGAAGCCCGCAGAGACGACACTGAAATAATAACGTTATAGGCGGCCGGAAGACATTCAATTACGCGCAGTAGGCTATTCACGTCAGCGGTATATTACCTGCTAATGTGTGGAGAAATATTAAAGCATCTGATCAATTTATTACCGCATTCGGCGAAAGTCCGTAAATAATTACACGAATAGGTAAACCCACAGTAATAAGAAACTCATTCAAGTAAAAATGCTGGGCAAACTCAGCAAAATAATTTTATTTAAAGCCTTTTTTTTTAAATATTTATTAACCTTTCAAAACCAGCTGCTCTCAATATATATATTTTTTTTTTTATAAAAATGAACTTTAAAGGTCAATGTGAACTTTTCGTCCCTTTCATTATTTTATAACAATAATATTCCTGAAACTAAAGATAAATTTTGAACATAAATATCGGTTTATATAAGTGACTTATTGAAGTCATGAGTTTTCCAAACTTTTTCATTGGAGGAAAAGGGGTAATGGAAGTGATTTTTTGGTCTCTAAACAATGATCATCCCCGTCATATCTTCTAGTATATAAGGAAGAATGTCTCGTGTTTTTTTTTGTTTGTTTTGTTTTGTATTCAAATCTAGATGAAATTTCGCACACTATACTTTCGAAACAAGAGGAACGTCAGTGTCTACACGATATTTCGAAAAACCGCACCTTCCCCCGTTCCCGCCCCTTAAAGCAGAATTTTGATACTTGATGAAATTTCGCACACTTGACGTTCAAAATAAGAGGAAAACTCGGGGCAGGAGTAGGGGTAATACATAACAACCTAAAAACTCTCCTCCACACCATTAATAACCCCGAGCTACGCCGGGTACTTCCGCTAATATTAAATATTTAATTATTTATTTATTTGATTATACGCCTATCTGGGCTTTCACATCAATTTTAGAACATTATTGAAAGAGCTATCGAAAATTACAAATACATAGAGATTCTACACCATAAAGTAATGAACAATCTTTCTCAAATGTTTAACAGTGACGTAAAATAGAAAAGTAAAACAATATTATAACACAAATCATTATCACTACATTATCCAATCTACAATATTACATATTGTAGGATTCATCAAAGTGTTGGTATAGATGACGCTTTACTGTATAAATGGAGTCAGCAAATGCATCAACACCTCCAAACCTGTTGCCCAGATCATGCATCCTATTGGTTAATGAATGAGACTGATAACTGGTTATATAAGTGTTGCAGAAAAATGTTACAGTTTGTCTTGTGTTCCTTGGCGGCACATTTAATTTAATAGTGGCGAGGATGGCAGTGCTGTAAATTAGGTTAATGATTCTACATAATAAAACTAGGTCTGACATAATTCTCCTGTCACACAGCGTAATAAGGTGCAATCGATTCATCAAACTTACGTAATTAATATTTTCAGTTGTAATTTTGAGTTTGTAATTTATTATATGTTTTAGAACTAAGCTTATTTTTTTATTATGAATTTTAATGAACACATTGATGGAAAATTATATATTATTTTACACCAACATAAGATGCACTTGCCCACTGCTTGTACTGTGGTCCACCTTCATTATTTGTTTCTAGTCTTGCATTCAGCCTAGGAACAATAATATATTTGAATCATTGAAGAAGATAATATTAACACATCCCAAATGAACCACGAAACCGAAAAATCAACAGAAATTAAAAAGATTACAGTCGCATCTGGGACTCGAACCCAGGACCTCTACCTATCCGGGGTAACCGCTTAACCAACTTAGCTAATGAGACCAGTACAATTTAGGCCATTTACACCGATATCATTCTTCATGTTCAAGATTTATTAATATTATCCTCCATTTTTATAAATCCCATATTATTGGCTGCTGTCCTTATCATAAGATGTCCTTATCCCAGATGCGACTGAAATCTTTTTAATTTCTGTTGTTTTTTCGGTTTCGTGGTTCATTTGGGATGTGTTAATATTATCTTCTTCAATGATTCAAATATTACAATGGGGTTTACAAACTTCAATAAGTTATAAAAAAAAAAATTGAATAATATATTTATTAGACGGTTCTCAGCGATCGCTTTGTTTGACTTTTCTCCCTTCGCAAGCCAGAGCCGACCATCAAATATACATAAGACGCACTTGCCCACTGCTTGTACTGTGGCCCACCTTCATTATTGTTTCTAGTCTTGCATTCAGCCTAGGAACAATAATATATTTATTAGAAGGTTCTCAGAAATTGCTTTGTTTGACTTTTCTCCCTTCGCAAGCCAGAGCCGACCATCAAATATACATAAGACGCACTTGCCCACTGCTTGTACTGTGGCCCACCTTCATTATTGTTTCTAGTCTTGCATTCAGCCTAGGAACAATAATATATTTATTAGAAGGTTCTCAGAAATTGCTTTGTTTGACTTTTCTCCCTTCGCAAGCCAGAGCCGACCATCAAATATACATAAGACGCACTTGCCCACTGCTTGTACTGTGGCCCACCTTCATTATTGTTTCTAGTCTTGCATTCAGCCTAGGAACAATAATATATTTATTAGAAGGTTCTCAGCGATCGCTTTGTTTGACTTTTCTCCCTTCGCAAGCCAGAGCCGACCATCAAATAAACATAAGACGCACTTGCCCACTGCTTGTACTGTGGCCCACCTTCATTATTGTTTCTAGTCTTGCATTCAGCCTAGGAACAATAATATATTTATTAGAAGGTTCTCAGAGATTGCTTTGTTTGACTTTTCTCCCTTCGCAAGCCAGAGCCGACCATCAAATAAACATAAGACGCACTTGCCCACTGCTTGTACTGTGGCCCACCTTCATTATTGTTTCTAGTCTTGCATTCAGCCTAGGAACAATAATATATTTATTAGAAGGTTCTCAGAGATCGCTTTGTTTGACTTTTCTCCCTTCGCAAGCCAGAGCCGACCATCAAATAAACATTAAGAGTCCTCAATCAGTTCTGTCAAATCCCGGCCCTAATTACTTGGGTTTTAAGTGTGTGATTAAATACCTTCCTTGAATACTTGTTTATGTTTGATTAATGCTCACCGTTTAATGCCGTCCATTTATATCCAGGGGAGTGTTTCGTTTATACAAGAACCTACGTTACGCTCATTTTATGGTGTGTAAATCACCCCTAAAACTAAATTGAATTGTCAATCTCCTGTTGTCATCTATCTGAATAGATATATAAAGGTTTATCTTTACTGTCCTTAAAAGGGCGCTCGACCAATTCAACCTTGCAAAATCTATTCACGTACCTACTTCTACCGAGCTGGTTTATTTATGTTTGAAGGAAAACACAGAGGAAAATAAACGTACTTTAACTGTCCTTCAAAGTCTTCGCAAAAAATCAACTTCATTCTTTTCATAATGCACTTGTAACTGTATATAAAATCATTATATCACGAATGAACACATGAAACTTTGAATATTTTTTTAAGTATTAATCGTTTTTGTGTTTAATTCGTAGACATCCATTTATTTTTTTAAAAAATTAATGTAAATCAAATTTGATAATGTTGTTATTAATTATTTTTAGTTTTTATTATTATGACAGTTGTTTTGGCGTTCAAGGCCATTTTCAAACTGCGGTTAATCCACATTGTGACGACTTATTTATATGATTTTATTTACCCCCCCCCCCCACATTCTAATTTGGACGGTTTTTTTTAAATAATGATTTATTATCGGTAAAACCGATTTCGTTAGGAAATAATTCAAATTTTGTTTTTCTCGTAGATTCATAAGTACTTAACTATTGTACTATACTAAAATTATCTGGTATAAGTAAACTATTACTCTATATTTATTTCTGATCTCTTTTAACTTAATTATTATTCTATATTAATTATCATATACTCAATTTATCTGGTATACACAATTTTTTTTTCTGTACCTTCACATCTCTTTATACTTAATTATTACACTTTTTTATGGACATGTTATATTACCATACAATGTCAATATTAGCTTTTTTCCCTACTATTTTTGTATAACGGCACTTAATATGAACTAAACATGTCAATTTGACTGTCCTAAAAGGGGATTTGCTCCCAGTTGGGCAGTCAAAGCTCGTCAATAATATTCGTCAAAAAATGTAATTGTCAAAAAACTCACTGTTTTTAAATAACTTAATTATAATGCAAATGTCCGTCGTCCATCTAGTTTTTTTTTTGTAATTTTGGGTACTCAAATTTTCTCATCGCCCTTTTCTTTTGTTCGCAGTATTATCCTAATGCTTCATTAAAATAATTTTAAAAGAATTGACCCATACTTGTCCTTCAGGAGTCCGGAAAAGGTCTTCTTATAAATATCACAAGTTTCATGAGAGAATGCAGCTGAAATCAATAAAGTACTCTGATTTCCCTACTGACTCCGTGTTAACGAAGAGTGTTTGCACCTCTGAAACAAGTTTTATGAATGCAAGTCTCTCTCGCTTCAGGATATATTTAAGAGGGAATTTTGTAATGTTTCCCCGTGGCGGCTTATTTCCTGACAGTCGCCTCAGTAAAACACACATTTTATAACCAAAATGATTAAATTAAAAATATATATATATATACGAGTATATGTAAATAAAAAACCTTATACTTAAACTTTTACATCTCATACGTAATTCATTAATACTCTACACTAAATTAAAAAAAATGCATATCATTCTTTAAACTTTTATATCTCACATGTAATTCATCATTACTCTACAATACAGTACAATAAATTTAAAAAAAAATGCAACATACTTTAAAAACAAAAACAAAACACAAAACAAAAAAAAACACTTTTTTTTCTTAAATTTACTTTATGGATACTTTTATATTCTCGCAAGTATATGTATATATGAACTAAACTTATCTATTTGACTGTCCTAAAACGGGATTTGTTCCTAGTTGGACAGTCAAAGCCTTCTTAAATATTTCTGTAAAATAATGTGTGTTTCAAATAATAATAATAATAATAATTATTATTATTATTATTTGAATATATATATATATATATAATAATAATAATTATTATTATTAAATCAAATTTAATAATGTTATTATTAAGTTCTGGTCCACCGGCTAAATTTTTAACGAAATCACGCGCTCCTTATGCAGGTGGCGACACGGTTGAAAATCACGCTGTACATCGGCCGCATGTTTCGATTTACGCAAAAAAACATCACCAAAATGCTTGTTTTATTCTATTCTGTAAAGCTCAGATATAATTATTAAAATGTTTTACGGTCTTATTCTAAAAAACTTAATTTACCACAATGAACAATACAAGAATATGGGAAAAGGAGTTCATAAGTAGGAGATTTTGCGCTTTAAACTTTTTTTTAGTGTCCGATACTTTGTTTTTTAAAGCTTATAAAAACACATACCAAAAAAAACCCGGTTAAATTAAAGGCCAATGTGTGATATACCTCCAATATTTAACTAAATCATCTATGATATTTCTAAGCCAACAAATTCTCAAACCGAAAACACACGATTTTGCATTACTTCCCATTGCATCTCCTTAAAACTTCTTCTTTATCCTTGTTATTATATTTTTTTTATTTAATTAATTATAATATATTTTGTACTTCATACGTCTGTCTCGGCATAGGATTTTTTCCCAGTGAGACAGACATTTAACTTGCCTTTGTAAATATGATTTATAAAAATTGAAAATTGTTTGTCAATCCTATATATTGAAAAGCAAAATGTAATCAAACGAATTGAATTTTATGTAATTTAAATAAATACATCTACTTTGCAAGGAATGCGGCATTTCGGATGTCAATATTGCAGATACGTCGTTTGTAACAAATTGAATTAATTCCCAGTGGTTCCAGTTGATATCTCTTGAATCTTACCTTCGCTCCGTTCCGGAATCATCCCAGTTTCTCGTAGTCGCTACGCTTCCCGGAATTCGAGTCCCGACTCTGCAACTTTGTATTCAATGTGTTTCGCCCTAATACAAAATGTTAAAGACATATCTCTAATTGAAACTCCGGGGAAACTCGTTCTTTGACGCAAGATCTTTCAAAAGTTTCATTTCATTTTAGGGGCGAACTGGCGGGTGTAAGTTAATATCATAGTTCATAATGTACGCTGAAATTACCCTTCGTTGACTGTCTTTAGTAAACATTTTTTTCTCAGAACTCTGACACCTAAGGATTTAGATTTTTTTCTTTTCAAAGAAAGACAAACATTTCCGGGTTACGAACAGCTTGTCACTACTTGAATTCTTTCAATTTTTTCTTCAATAAACCCAAATTCACTTCGTTGCACCATTTTAAATTAAATAATACATTTTTTTTTTATTATACCACTATTTTAACAAATAAATATCTACATGTTTCGAAACCAATGGTTCCTTCGTTGGAATACAATGTATACTGAAAAATAATGACATAAGCATAGACAAAACTGTAATATAATTTCTTCAAAAGATTGGTGTTCACTTTATGGTGTCATTATTAATAAATTATTTTTTATTATTATTATTATCTATTGGTTTTATTTTCATATTAATAATATTTTTTTAAAATTTTAATACGAAATTCGTTATTCAAAATTTAATAATATTTTTTTATTAACATTTTGATTAATTACTTACCTACTTTAATCAATTTTAGTTTAGGCTTATAATTTGTCTATTCTTAGATTATTCTGTTCTATATTTGTATATTTGGGAAGTATGTTTACGAGAGATGGAAAGACTAATAGGGATATTGAAAGAAGGGTGAATGCAGGAAACTCCATTAACGGAGGACTGAACGCGGTTGGCGCTAGCAAAAAGTTGTCCAAAGAAGCGAAGCTAGCAGTCCACAATGAAGTGGTGATACCAACCCTGATGTATGGCAGTGAGGCATGGAATTGGCAGAGGAAGGATGAAAGTAAACTGAATGCCGTAGAAATGAGATCTCTGAGACGAATGTGTGATAAAACCATGTATGATCGTATGAAAAATGTTGAGATTCGTAAAGAATGCAAGGTTGATGTAAGCGTAGTGAGCAAGATCAAGAAAGGGACGCTCAGATGGTTTGGGCATGTAGAGCGAATGAACGAAGAGATCAGTCTAAGGAGAATATATGACGCGAATGTGAATGGAAGAAGAAGCCGGGGACGTCTGAGGAAGACATGGCACGATAAGTGAATCAAATACCTGAGTCGGGCCATGTCAGAAGTCGGAATAATAGAAGAGAATGTATGAGACGATGTATGAATGTGAATGAAGCAAGAAGTGTATGCCAATATTGAGTTGTTTGGCGGTCCGTCCTCTCTGCCTACCCTTGCGGGGAAATGGCGTGATGGTTAGTTAGTTAGTTATGTTTATCATTTTTCCATACTCGACATTATTATTTTTTTAATATTCTGTATATTCCCGATAAGGAAAGCATCGCTTTCGAAATATGTTGATATGTATATATTAATAAAGTGGTTGTAAATTTATTTGTTGTACCAATTAATTTTAAATTAATAATGACACCACAGAGTGAATGGTAATCTTTTGAAGAAATTATTACACAAATTCGTTTCACATTCGTTACTTTCATGCAAACGCTGCCATTTTTCGTGGTCACACGTTTTTGGTCTCCACGGTCAGAATCCAAAAAATCCACAAGTGAATACCAATCTTTTGAAGGAATTATATAAATAATTTACTAAAAGAGAGTTGAACCTGCGAAGGCTGGGTGCGAACCACAAACATTTCTGACGGTGCATGGCTGGCTAGGTTTGGATCGATTTTTGATGTTAAATCACCTTCTCAAATTTGTATTCAATTTGCGAACTAATTAATTTGAACTAAATACATATTTTAACCTACAACAGACCGATGAATTGAGGTATGATAAAATGTTTATTGAACATTGTTCCATTGGGAGAGGTTAATTAAACTAATTAAAATTATTTTATAATTGTTTAATTTTCGCTTTGCGATGCATAGCATTATTTTGAAATTACGTTCATTGGGCAATATTTTCTATTAAATTACAGCAGATTGAAATAAAGTTACCAATCTGCCAATTGAACAGCGCCACAACGATGAATCAGTTCCATTAATAACCTCACCGTAATGGTTTAATTTAATAACATTCACTTTGCAAAATTTGTTAAAACTCCATTTGTCAAACAAGCCTCGTTCTGAATTATGCAGGGGTCTAATTTGAAAGTTTTTAAGGGTAAAATGGGGTTTTATTGCAGGCTGGGGTAAACCGACCCTCAGGTGAAGCTGCTCGGCTTTTGTCAACCGTGACGTCATCCTCGGCTTGGAGGAAGGTCGTTAAACAGGGAGGTTAATCCTTTACGTCCGATAAGCTTTTGTATTTCTGCCTTATCGTCTCGGGTGCATGATTTGCATTCAAATCTGTGATCCCGTGATAATATTTACTATAAACAGATTTGATATTTTAATGACTTATACAAAATCACCTAGAAGTGTAACTTTCATAAAGTCAGCTGGGTGTGCATCTCTTTTATTTTATCATTTTCATTTTAAGAAATTTTTATTAAAATTTTATGAAATCTTTACCATGTATCATTCCATACCAACCCCGCCCAGTAAAATGTATAAACCTTGTAATTTGTTCACCACTCATTTTATACATGTGCTGTTTGTTTATAAAAATAATAGAACAAAACAAACTGAACTAGATTTTTGAAATTTCGTGGCCTACTCTCATCGCGCGTTATTATCAGCCTCGGTCTTAAATATAGTAAGATATATATTGGAACTGTTATACAGATCAAAGGTCTTGCCTTTCCTTTTGATATGACTTCACTTAGCTTCCTGTATCTCTGTTCTATCGCTTTCACCACGATCTGCTTTGAAGCGGTTGATTGTTACGCAGGGCGCCAAGCTTGGTAGTGACGCGCCGTGACGGGGAGTACATGAGGGAGGGGGGGATTCTGATTGACAGTTGGGCCAATTAAGTTGTCAGCAAGGCAGGTACGCCGGGATCTCTGACAGAGCGTTTTTAAATCCTGATGATCCTGGCTTATTCCTGCTACGTAACGACTAAAATACATTTTTTTCGGGCATCAGTGTTAAACAAAAGAAATACATATATCCCAATCCTGTTCACCAAAGTTAACGTGAAAAATGTGATTAATTTTTTAATATGCAGAACCGGGCGGTTCGTTTGATAGATTCGCCTGTCTTAATAAATGGATTGCAATCTTTGGAGCACGTACGTCAGGTGGGAATGTTGTCCTTGTATTCCGGTCAGCGGCTGAGTTGGCATCGCGTTTGGTTTAACCCAGGCGTCGTGACATTACGACACTAGCAACATCTTCCGATTACTGTGATGGTAGTAGAAGATTTTCAAATATTGTCAAGTTATTCGTGACCAGGAAATATTTGTCTTTTTTTTTTTTTAAATAAAAAAAAATTATGGAAGATGCTCTGAGGCACTAACGTCATTGATCCCTTTGGCACCGGTGCATAGTCGGGAAACACACCAAACGCACGCTCAACATTCGCACACGGTTAACATTTATCACATGAGAACGGGTCGCTTCTACGACTCGTTCTAGTGTTCTGCAGCTCGGCTGTGCACTTTCACTCCTTCCTAACCTCTAAAAGACCCTCCGCACAGCCTCTCCGAAGATGATATCGGCCTTCAGAGAAATTATTTCCCTCAGCGCCTCCTGTGTGGGTGGAGTTACTGTAAAAAAAAGACAAAGTGGGAAATTTTGAGTTGACTGGAAATATATCTAATATGGGACTGTGGGACAAGTTACGTTGATTATTAAGAATATTACTATCAAATTCAACGGCTTTCTTTATTTCTAAAACTTCTAAGTTCTCCAATCTACTGCCAAAACCATTTTTGTGTAGAATATTAGTGCCAGCGCTATGATTATAAGTATGATCATTTTCAATTGATGGTTGGCGAATTCCGAAGAACCATGGCTATTTAAACATCTCAGGCGGTTTTTGATTCTAATATTGACATTACGTGCTGATATGATTTTAAAGTGAATTTATTTATTTGATTAATCCTTGTTTATTCATAATGCTTTTTTTTTTTTTAAATTCAGTGTCCATCTAACCCAAGGTTAATAACAGTACCCTAGTAACATAATATAAAGTTATACCCAGGGTATATGTCATATGCGTTTGGTCAAATTAAAAGTTTCCTTACACAAAAATATTCCTTAATACAATTTTAATTTACACATCGAAATTGTGAATTGCTCTTATTAAAAGTCAAATTTCTGAAGCGTATAACCTCATTCTAATTTATTTTTAATCATTGAAGATAATACTAACAACTCTCAAAATGAAACATGAAACTGAAAAGACACAGAAGAGACATAAGTAACAGTAGTTTCCTCACCTTCCTCTTCCCCTTCTCCTTCCCCTCCCCAATACCTTCTGCCCCACAACATTCCCCAATCGGGAATGCCATAGTCTCACTGGCTCCAGACGGTTGGGAGCAGTTGGGACTCTTGTGCGGTATTCATATAAAAAAAATAAAAAAAAGTAGTGCCTGGAACTCGAACCCAGGACCTCGTGGTCTATCTGGAACCTTTAGTCCCATCTTTCGGTGACACGTTTCATTTTAATAAATGTTAATATAATACATCCTCGATGATTAGAAAAAAAAATCATCAAAAGTATTTATTCTGCGAATAATGTATTTCTACAAACGAACGATGGACGAGTCTTGTAAATTAAAATCATTTCATTTGCTCTAATACTTTTTGTTTTCTGTTCCTTACCAACTCGTTAAGGCTCTTAAATTCCCAGTTGGTAGCTTAGCCGTTTAATAATTCCGCAACATTCCTCATTATATTCCACCTCAAACACTATACTCGTATACCCATCTTTCACTCCTCTGATTGTTTTCAGTGTTCATTGTATCAGCGCCGGGAATATTAACCAGATTTAGAAGTACGAGTATTTATTAATCTCGCTCGCTTTTCCTAATGGGTACCATTCACGTTCAGCATGGACATGCCGCCTTCCTAACTAAACAAAAGGTGGAATACGATTATTAGGAGGATATGTACGATATTACTTAATAGATAAACTATTGTAATTGTATTGAACTTATTTATGGATGATAATTTGTTTATTAATTTTAATTGGTAGAAATAATGTTTTGCAAGTATTTTTAGTTATTAATTAATGAAGAGAGGATCAGTATTTATTCCTCATTCTTAAGTATCTATATTCACGAGACCTAAATAATATAATTTAAGAAAATAATAATGTGATTAAAAAAAGAGGATGATTTTGACAAAGTCTTGAATTTGAAATATGATATCGATGAAGTTGACGTAAATCGATCTGGTCTTATTAGCTAAATTGGTAAAGTGGTTGTCCCGGGAAGACAGAGGTCCCGGGTTCGAGTCCCTGATATCTTTTTATTTTCTGTGTTTTTTTCGGTATCATGTTTCGTTTAGGTTATGTTAATATTATATTCTTCAATGCTTAAAATTTTAATTATTTTCGAAGTTAATCGGTTTAAATCAAATCACATAAATCAAATTTTATAATAACGTTATTAAATTTTATTCTCTATGATAGTGGGCGGACACCCTATGATGATCAACGATAAAAAAATGCTTGGAAACACGCGAAAAGAGCGTTGTTTAACAAAACACTTGGCTGATCGGTGCCTTAGATTGATCAATGGAATGGAAGGAACGGCCGTAACAAGAAATTAAGAAATATTTGTACAGCGCCCTTGTGGTGATTTTTCACAAAAACGGGGCTATACAAATCATCCAACTATTATTATTATTATTAACAGTCATATTCCAACAAAGTAACGAGTGTAATTTCATTGTTGTGCTTCATCCTTTACCTCTAATAGTTCTGATTTTCCTAACTAAACAACAGATAATATAATGTGTTCAGACCCCTGCTCTCCAAACAATACGGGTTTATATCTCAATGATTTTCACACGCCATATTATGCAATTAACTTAGCGTGGAATATCCACTAGAATTATTTAGGTTTGTAAATAAGTGTACCCCTTAATAATTTATCCATAACAATCCTTTACAAATAACAAAGGAAAACCTAAGGTTTGTTTAAATCACTATTTATGTATGCATAATCCATTGCTAAATAAAAGCCTTTCGAGGTTTATTCCATCTTCCTTATAAAGGTAGATTAATTATATTTTTTTAATAGTCAACTTCGGCGTTATTTTCAACGTTTTTTTTAACCGTTGAAAATCGGCAAAAATAACGGCTTTTCTAATAGAGTACTTTATTTGTGGTTGTATATACCAACAGTTTTCATTACTATTAAATTATATTGGTCAACCTTTCAAAATTGGCACCAAATCTGTCGTTTGAAACATGACGAATTAAATGATTTATATAAAGTCGTTCTATAATAATAATTCTATTTGATAAGTATTTCGCTAGAGTTTGTATACTTTTACAAAATGTCTTTCGTGGAGTGTCAGGTTGCTCCTTGAAACAACTGTAGCCACTGGAACTGGAATACGAGACATCGGGGACCACCTCACAACGTTTTAAGCCTTTTCCAGATTTTCCGTGTACATTTTACCTTCGTAACTTGACTTAAATAAGTTATGAATCTATATACGACCTGAAATATGAACAGGCAAATTCCTATTCGGACATTTTTCCAGCATAAAATAACTTTTTTTTTTTTTTAGCCTTTCGGTTAAAAATTCAAAATGGTTTTTCAATAATAATTGTCACAATCATTGTATCGATCGTGTCTGTAACCGACGGCGGGCCGAGGCTTTCGACACCTTTCTTTTCTGTATCGAAAGACGACTCGTGATCGACCACCTGTCGTCACAAGACTGTAAATTTATAAGGTGCCAGATCCAAAGACGCTCGTTCCCTTCGTGGGAGTTCTAGGAATTCTTTAAGCAGCAGATGGTGTTGGAGAAGGCGAAAGTGAAGTAAAAGACCTTTGTTAATATTCTGCTGATAAGTTACGACTGACCGAATTGACCCATTTGACCGAATTTGTTTTAAGCCGACGGATGTCTTAATTAAGACATTTAAAACATTTCCCTGACCAACATATACATACTAAAAACATGACATTACATGAAAAAATTACATAAAAGGTTTGTTTAAATTGATCAGGTTATTTTACAATTTAGTTTTTTCAGGTACATACTTAAAACATGACATTACATGAAAAAATTACATAAAAGGTTTGTTTAAAAGTAATTATGGTGATTTAATAAGTTTAGATTTTCAGATTGATTCGAACTGTTTCTATTGCTGTCAATGTCCACGTCCAACGTCCAGATA
>JAHDVE020003397.1:0-79869 GCA_022606495.2 Halesus radiatus | reverse complement strand
ATTCTGTTGTAACATTTTTCATCCGTGATTAAATTACCACCTAATTGAGCCTCGTTTGCTTTATCGGTTGGTGGAAACCATGATGATCCCGAAAACAGCATGGAAATGTCGTTTTCATCGTTCGATATGATTTTTTTCAGTGACTCGGGTGAAAAAGCCAACTACCAGTTTCCAATGAGACACACTATAAGTAGAGATTTCACAGAGAACGTACCCAATAAATTATTTATATATGTATATAATTATTTGATTAATTTTTTTGAAAAACGGAATAGTTAGCTTAGTTTGCCTTATAAATGCCATAGAAATTAGATCTTTGAGGAAAAACATGTGTGGTAAAACCATGTATGACCGTGAAAAATGTTGACATTCGCAAATAATGCATTGATGGTTTGTATAAGACGATGCATGAATATGAATGAATCAAGAAATGTGTGCCAAGATCTAGTTGTTTGGCGATCCATCCTCTCTGCCTACCCCTGAGGGGAAACGGCGTGATGGTTGGTTCGCCTTGTAAATATCACTTTTATATATCTAGGTATCGAAATCCCAGATAAAGGGGAGAGGGAAGTCGGAGAAGAATTATTTATTAATGCGAAATAGTGATAATATTATTACGCAATATGATAAACAATATTAACGAGAAAAATATTTCTTATTTGTAATAAAAATGTATATTTTTTTAATTATCAACATCAAATCAGAAGTATGACTTTTTCTGACTGTGCTACGTATGTTTTATAAAATGTTAAAATGTTTTTTAAAAGTGGAGAAATATAATTGCAATGTTTTCAGGTACGTTTTTTTAATAAACTTGTAATCCGCATTTAAAATAAACATTGATGAAATGAAATCACAAAACTTTGTTTTAACAACTTTTTATTTTTAACGTTCCATCATCAGGGCAAAATATATACTAAACCATATTATAAAAATTGTGGCAGAACATACATATCAGGCGTCACAGTGGGGGTGGGGGCGTGATTAGAGATTACTAAAGAGTGGGGGAAGAGATAAAAGATTGAGAGGGAGGGGTGAAAGGAAACGTATTGAAAATGGGACTGTAAGGTAGGTTTTTTTGATTGTTAATAAAAGATTTATTATTAGTAAGGGATTTTTTAATTTCCAAGTCTTCTAAAATATCTCACCGTTTACCTTTACTATGAAGAGTATTGATCGCTGTGTTTTTTCAAACCTATGATTGAAATAATATTCAGATTTCAATAATATTAAGATTAGCGAATTCAATTTTTTTAATTAAAGATAGCGTTTATGGAAAAATGAAAGTACTCCTTATTCTGTTTTTTTATTTTTTATTAAAGATAGCGTTTATGGAAAAATTAAAGTACTCCTTATTGTGTTTTTTTTTAAATTTATTTTTTAAATATTACGTTTATCATATTGCGTAATAATATCTTATTTCAATAGGGAAATAGTCAGATAATTCTCTATGGGATGAAATCAGCACATTCTTAGTTCAATGGAGAAACATGTCAAATGTTTCCGTTTGTAACTTAATAAATGTAGCCATTTACACCTATGATATGATAGGTTGATAAATTACTTACACGTTGCATCTATTGTTATGTTATAGGTGGACAAAATAACTTTACATCGGAGCTATGAAATAGATAGTCTTAATGAAAAATTTTCAAATCCAGTTTTCTCAAAATGAGGTATTTTGAGTTAGTTCCCTATTGAACTTTAGTATCGATATTGTCATTATTTGGAATTAATAAATAATCCCTCTCGAACGTCCCTCTCCCCCCTGACTAGTCGAGAAAGTTAAAGCCGAAAGTGCATTTTTTAGGTTGATATTATGTTTTGTCCACGTGCCCTTCACGACTATACAGTCCGCCATAACGTACGCTACAGCACTGTTGTTACTTACCTCGTCATACTATGATAAAAACAAAATCTATTTAAACTACATCCAAAAAAATTTGGTAGTTGTCTTAAGAGCCCAGAGGAGACAACCCTCATTATCCCCGTGATCAGAATAGAGCAAGTATTCTCAGTGTTTCCCCTTTGTTTAAGGAGTGGAGCATTTCATTTCCCATTTCCGAGTTCCCAGTTGGGGCACTTGGGGGAATAATTTCCCGGAATTTTCCGGAACGGTCGCCTCGCCCGTCCGTTTCCATACATCATCCCGGTCTTACGCCATTGTCTTATCTTGTTGATTCTCGGTGCCTCTTTGTATTTACTTTGCTAAAAATGTACATGTTTTTTCTTCTTTTTTAACGCGCATAATGGGTTAAACGATCTTTTAACTTATTAAGGCGATGCAATGGGAAGTAATGCAAAAGCGTGTGTTTTCGGTTTGAAATATCATAGATCATTTAATTAAATAATGCAAGTAGAACACACCTTGGCCTTTCGCATAACCGTCCAATTGTTTGGTGTGTCTTTTTATAAGCCTACAAAAAAATAAAAAATCAGACCTAAAAAACATGTTTGAAGCGCAAAATCTCCTACTCACGAACCCCTTTTTCCGATATTGTCGTATTGTTCATTATGGCAAATAAGTTTTTTAGAATATGACCGTAAAACATTTTAATATTTATGCCTGAGCTTTACAAATTCAAATAAAACTCCCGTTTTGGTGACGTTTTTTTGCGTAAATCAAAACATGCGGCCGATGTTAAGCGGGAATTTCGACCTTGTCACCACCTGCATAAGGAGCGCGTGATTTCATCGTTAATAAATAATTCTTAGTAAATTGCACAAAATAACGATATAAAACTACCAATCTAATATTGAATACACCGTATCTTTATATGAATACCGCATAAGAGTCCCAACTGTTCGGAGCCAGTATAAATATTTATTTATTTATTTGAGTTTTTAATCCAGCAGGACTGTGTGGGTAGTGCAAACCCAGTCTGCCATATCACATGAAATGTATACAATATAAAAAGAGAAATGAATACAATAAAATAAATAAATTCAAAAAATAAATAAATTAAATAAATTTATAAAATAAATAATTTAAATAAATTAAAATATATATGGCATCCCCTGGGGTATGTTGTGAGGCTGGAGGGAGTGGGAAAGGAAAGGATATGGGGAAGTATTCGACTATTCAGATCTGGTCACCAAAGACGGTTAAAGCCATTTTTTTAAATATATGTATTATGTATAATTAACATTGTTTACATGGTAATAATAGTAGTTATATAAGTACTAAAAAATTTTTTTACTTTTATTTATTTAAATAATCTTTTTGTTTCTTTTTTTTAAATTTATACCTCCCTAATTGCGAAATTCTCGTATCCATAGAGGGAGTACTAATATTTATTGTTACACATTTAATAATTTCAACAGTACTACCATTAACTTCATGTTCTAGTGTCTATACACTTATTTCAAAATAAAATGAAATAAAGGAAATTTTTAAAAATAAAATATGTCTATACTATTTCCGATCTGGCCGAAACCACCAAAATCACAAGCCCGAGACACTGCATTAAATCACCCTCTTTACTTGTATACGATTTTAAATTTTTTTATTATTATTTCCTATTTATTCAAATATTTTAAAAGGTTTCAGTTAACTTTAAAATATATGAGATTCTCTTGTAACCGATTTGATCCAGTGTCCCGGCCTTATGATCACCGTCAAAACCTGGAAAAACCTCACCGCGTAATCCGGGTACCTCTGCTAAGTCACAAAACATAGAGAACGACTTTGGGTGACCTATAGCAGAAGTGTTGGTTATCGAATGAATATTTCAATTGCCCGAGAAAAATGATTTTTCCGCTTTTTCTCGGGCACGCGGAGCATCGAAATCTGTTTTGTTTCTCCCGTTTTACATCCAGGTTAACGTATTCCATAATATTCTTCAGTTTCCATTTGTGAATAGAGCACCTTCTCATTTGCAGTCCGCCCACCCCCACAGCGAATGTCTGAAAGTCGGGGGGGGGGGGGAAGAGCACCCTTCGCTTCGGGATTGACTATTCAATTTTCTCCTCGCAGACGGGTCAGGTTTTATATCAGGACAGATTTAGTGACGAAACAGCACGCGGGAGATAAAAAAAGGTTCCAGATTTTCTTTTCGTCCCCCCGAATGCGCAAAAATAAAAGTTCCCTCGTCTTACACCAATAAAGTAATGATATGAGAAATACAGAGTTAACAAAAACATAGTGAATAAAAATAGTGCCGTTAGTTAATTTTTAAACCTAAACATATTAATAACTAGAGGTATTTCAGTACATATGAGTTCTGATCTACAGATGAGCTTTGATTAAAGTCAGTGGCTGAGTGACCGGTCAGTGGCTGGTTGGCATCGCGTTTGGGTCTCACCCAGGCGTCGTGAGTTCAATTCTTCGGCTGGCTAAGTCCCCCATTACGACGCAAGCAACACCTTACGCTTACTGTGATGGTAGTAGGAGATTTTAAAATTTTGTCAGGTTATTCGTAACCAGTTAATATTTGTCATTCTATTAAAAAAAATTAAACTATTCCATAATAATGTTTGTTTGTACTGCCTTCTGTTCCTAATAATAATAATAATAATAATAATAATAATGTTTTTATTTAATTTCTAATACAATTACAAACATGTTATATTTAATACGTAAGAGAAATTACAGGTACTTATTTAATATTTGTAAAACAATGAAGAAATATACTAAAAATAAAAAAAATAAATTCAGAGATATTTAAATAAATTCAGGCAGTGGTGAAGATCGCGTCAATGAGAAGAGATTCTTTCAAGAATCAATAGAATTTCCCTTTTGAATCTTTCCTCACTGACGCAAAATATGTCGATATCCTGAGAGATTTTGTTCAGGAGCAATATACTATAATCAACGCATCCACTTTATATGTCACCATTTGAAATTTCAACCCAAACCCGGGCACGTAATAACAAAAGACTAAGTAATATAGTATCCAGTGAGTGAGTTCGCTGTGAAAATATACAGAAATTGTTTGAAAACGAACAGAAAAGATACCAACACATTATTTCGGTGGACTCATTTATAATGTACGTCATCACATCACGAAAGTGAATTTTCTTTATTTTGTATTTAATTAGTTTTTTTTTTTCGTGCCAACCACCAAAGAGAGTATGTGCAGGTACCTACTTTATAGGTTGTATCCTTATAAATCGTAGCGATTGTTGAAAAAATTAAATTTATTTTGAAGACAATATTTTTTTACTGACTGAGGGGATTTATGGCAACTTTGTTCTGAATAGCAGTTACAGCTTCCTATAAAGCTTGGCATTTAATTGTAGATACGTGTTTATTAGTTATATTTACTAAAAAGTGTCGTTACTATGGTAACACAAAACTTCATCACTTTTAAAAAATTTTTCTTCCCATTAAAATGTTTTCACGTATTCGTATTTGACATTACGATTTAAAGAACAAACGATAAACATCGTAACTAATTTTTTCGTGTTTTTATTTGTTGTTGTTTTTAATTTAAAATTTTGATTTTGTTTTTCATTTTTTTTATCTAACATCTATTATATGGTTATTTCAATACATAAATGTCAGAAACTCGAAAAAATCGATTTTTCATGTAATCATCTTCCTTGAAAAGCGATTTATAATGAAAAAACATAAAATTGTCATAGAATATGATGTAGAAACATCCTCCTTTCGGAACGTACCACTAATTTCTGAACACCGTTTAGTTAATTTTAAAAATACGTAAAACACTGGGCTTTTTTCAAAAACTGCAATCATTTTCCTATGAGCTATCTTGGAGATACGATTTAAACAATTTTAGGTGCCCTGATACCAATCCTAATGTATGGCAGTGAGGCATGGAATTGGGAGAGGAAGGATGAAAGTAAATTGAATAATCTGATCATTTGAAAAACATTGAGATTCGTAAAGAATCCAAGGCTGATGAGTAAGATTAAGAAAGGGACGCTTAGATGGTTTGCGAATGTAGGGCGAATGAACGAAGAAAGGAGTGTAAGAAGAATATATGAATGGAAGAAGAAGCCGGGGACGCCCGAGGAAGACATGACACGATCAAGTGAATCAAATACTTGAGTCGGGTCATGTGAGAAGTCGGTATAATAGAAGAGAATGTACGAGACGTTGTATGAATGTGAATGAAGCAAGAAGTGAGTACATCGAGTTGTTTGGCAGTCGGTCCTTTCTGCCTACCCCTGCGGGGAAACGACGTGATGGTTAGTTAGTTATTAAGTGCCATCATTTTGTGTCCACTATCAAATGTCAGACTGTTCATTTGTACGAGTATATATAAAGTAGAATGTCGCAGTATATCAAAAGCGATAATAGTGAAAAGTATTTTTATTTTTTAAGACAGTCCTCTAATCCTCAACACTATTTCATCCAAGTTGTGAATGTCCATGTATCTCCACCATCATATCTTCTCAGTTTCCTAACAGCTCCCTCTCTGAATCAGTATAAGATCATCCCATCCATGGGAATCCAGCGGACAGATCCCCCATACTCGTACATCTCGTGTGATTTCCCCGACGGTGAGTAGCGACCCCCTGCCCAGGGCCCCCTGCTGGGGACATGAATCATTGCAGGTAAAATGAGACAATAAACAATTCCTGACAACAACTTACTGAAAGAAAACCCTTTGTTATTTATACGAGCTTACATTACACAGAAGTATTTACAATCTCATATAATTAGGTCACTCACAGATCATTGCGATGAAGATATTTTAGACATTTCAAGAAAACGACACGTTATACAGTATCCAAAATATAACATTAAAGTCATTAAAACGGTAAAGGAAGGCAATCCATCTTCTATCAATGCCTTTATAGGATTTCAGGGACAATGTCCCAAACCCCCAGATCTTACTAATTTCAATTCTCCTAAAATGAGTTTTGAAACTCATCGGGATTGCTTTAGCAAGAAATAAATATATAAAAAAGAAATTGACTGAATTTAAACGGGCTTTAAAAACAAAATTATTTAAAAAATCCTACTGTCAATAAATTTTAATTTCTCTTCAATTTAATGATATAATAACACACATATGAAACTTATTTCCACTTTTATTTTATTTCTCCGTGACCGGTTTCAGCTTGTTAAAGCCATCTTCAGACTGGTAAAAGTCAATCTTAAACTACGGTTTATATACACAACATGTGGGGGAGGAGGGGTGGGGAGAGACTACAAGGGACTACTAATTCTATTACATGGGTTTTCTTTATATTTGTCATTAAGTCGTCTTTGACTGCCGACTTCCTAATTATGTTGGTTATGTCTTCAATTTATTGTAAAAGCAATTTCCTCAAGCCTCCAGTAATTTTTTGGTTTCGGTTTCCTCCGTATTTATTTTATTTTTATTTTTATGTGAAGTCAGTTATTGCTGAACATAACCCGACTCCTCTCTTAAAATGTTACTATTTTTGCAGTATGTGAATTACTATTATTGTGAATATGTTATTTTTGTATAGAAGTGTACTGTATAATATTTTGTAATTTTTTTAGATAAATATGCACCTAAGGAGTACTGTAGGAGTAATATTAAGAATAAGCAAGAATGTATGTAATATGTTAAGAATGTATAAATAGAATATAAAAGGAGTACTGTAGGAATCCCTCTGAATGGAGTTATTTAATATATATTTTTAAAAGTTTATTTCTAGTAAAGCGCACTTGAAGTGAAATAACACAAAACTGCGCTATATAAATGCTTTATCATTATATTATTATAATTATAATGTGGAGAGGCTGGGAAAGGATTCCTGGAAGAAAAACAACTAATTATCAATCTAATTAAGCACTGTAAGCAATTGCATCAATGAGATGCTTAAAGCACGTTTTTATTCGTACTTACACCTCAAATTATTCACGATTAATTTCACATTTTCGACATTGGCAAAATTACAAAATCATATTTTTATGAATAAAAAAAATAATTGCAAGAATAGTACAAGAATAAAGATGTGAATAAAGAATAAAGTGTGGTGATCGTGCAAAATCAATTTTTCATAATAATCTCTTCTCTATACGAGTATTTATATCACAGTTTATTCTTTTTAGTGCCGGGAAGGTTCAGAGAGTAGTTTCAATGAAATCCAATATGCAAAACTGTGGCTATAACGTTTTAAAATTAGTATGAAAGCCATTGAACCCTCAATGTTGTATTGTGGTTAGTCCATCGATATACCACTCTGATTAGCCACAGAATACATATTCAAAAGAAGATGGTTTGTTCGGGTAGAATATTTTAAAAATTTAAAACACACTAGGTACCTACTTAGAACTTTATTATTTATATATATTTTGAAAAAATAAATATTTCCTTGTTTCTTTGTTGAGAGATAGTAACAGTCGTCACAAGACATTACTTTCGCATTAATTTAAATATTCAAAGAAACATGAATTGTTTACTAATTAGTCACTACTTTGTCATTTTGACTCATTTTCCTCCAATTTAAATTTTTCATTAGATTTATTACAAATCACTGGTACCATGTATTCAAGCGTTCGGCTACCATACTTATTTCAGATTTACTTATGTAAAAATACATATTTATGGATTAATATTTCAGAATACTACGGTCCACACGCAATACCATAGAAACATCAAATCCAATCAAGTACATTCATTTTATGGTTCAATTCCAACTCGTTTAACCTTTCGATATCACAGACGAGTCGTCAGTGCCGATGTGTCAATCCTGGAAACCCGGGATCCCAGAATCCCGTAATCCCGGTACTCCGTATCCCGGGATTATATTCGCTGGTGACGTCATACTACAACAAAATTCAGTGAAATCCAAAGCCGCCTCAAACATGAAGAATGCCATTCTGCTCAGTCTCGTGAAGCCCGTATTCACTTCATAAAGCTTTGTTATGATTTTGCGCAGTTTTTTTTTCTTCATTTCTTTGTGATTACCCACGTAAAGTAATGGAGTTGATTTTTAAGCTACTGTTGGCTGTTTTTGCTCCGAGCTTAACCCTTTTCTCTCTACTCTCCTGTCGTGTTCCATAATGTATCTTTCTTTGAATCTCCCTTTGTTTAGCGAACATCCCTCTGGAGGCTCGGTGCTTCGGGAGTCAAGAACCTTTGTATTTTATCAACTGGGATTACAATGAGATTTAAAGATGAAAAAAAATAATTTTTTACTTTGTCAAATCATGGCCAACATATTACCCTACGATCGTCTTTCACAGGTATATAGTTTTTGTTCGCTTAATCAGTGTTTTTTTTAAAACCGGATTTACTTGGTATCCACTATGATATCTTAGTTTCGATTGTTTCACATAGATGGCACTGTCTACAGGACAGTACAGTATCGACATCTGAGATCCCCTCGAGGTCAGACAGACAGATTATTATCATATCATATCAGGAGCAATGATGTCAGTGGACGACACGCTGAAGTGCTCCTTCCGGATCCTGAAGCAAGACAAGCGCCACCTGGTGTACGTGCAGACCAACACCAACCGTCCCGTCACGCCGCCCAGGGGCGTCACCAAGACAAAGAAGATTTTGAGGGCCGTATGGATCAATCTCCCCGGCCACCATCCTCCCCCGGCGCTCCACCCTTTTAAGAGTATTCTATGTTATTTATCCTAAAAAATATGGATAATAATTCTTTGTCTTAGCTTAAATACATTCTTGAATATAATGGAAACAATCACTCTATCATTTGTATTAGCGTCTTGCAATATATCGTAAGGAATAAATACAATTAGCTTCTTTTTTTTTCAATTTAACATTAAATTTACTTTTGATAATTTAACTGCATCTCTTTATATGGTCTATAAATAATGTGTAATGATAGCCTGTCCAAAAAGAGAAAATAAATGTAAAAACAAAAAAAAATAAAAACAATAAATTCGTAGAATAGACGTAATATAATAATAATATAAGAATAGGAAGTAATATTTGTACAGCGCCCCTGAGGTGATTTTTCACAAAAGCGGCGCTATAGAAATGGTCCGATTATTATTATTATTATTATTATTGAATTAGAAGGAGCTCAGCTTCTTGGCTCTCCAAATTCATTATACTGAGATTCCGTGTATTCTGTTATTTAATAATAGATAACTAAGTGTTTATTGTAATCAGAATTTTATTTATCAATAAATAAATACACAACATCTACCAAATCTACTTACATATCGTGAAATAATTGTTTACTTCCTAATCAAATGCGTATACTGTGTGCAGTGGACTGTATGTAACCAAGCCACTAGAGAAGTATTATTGCAATCATCGATTCTTTTTACGTGAATATTGCACAAGAATCCCAACTGCCAGTTGGACTATGGCACCCCCGATTGGGGTATGTTGTGAAGCTTCATGAATACGAAAGGGAAGGAGATGAGAAAGAGGAAGATTGGAAAGTACTTAGCTATTCAAATATGATCACCAAATACGGCTAAAGCCATGTCAAGTAATAATTCGATTCTGAACATTGGTCTTTAGCCAAAGCGATACTGAAAGGTAATAACCACTCTGAAACGTATTAATAAGTAATTAATTAAATGTGAAAACCTCACAGAATTCAGAATTTTATTTGTTTTCCCATTAAATCGGTTTTACCGATAACAAATCATTATTTTTCAAAACCCGTCCAAATTAGAATGGGGTGGGAGTGATTCAAATCATATAAATAAATCGTCACAATGTGGATTAACCGCAGTTTAAAAATGGCCTTGAACGCCGAAACAGCTGTCACAATAATAAAAACTACAAATACTTGCAGAACTTTGAAAAAAAAATTATTCAACGTTTTAAAATATTATTCTTCACTGATAGTCAAAGCGCACACATAAATTTGGGTCTGTGCATATACTAGAATGGGAATACTACGTTTCTGCAACGTATGTAAGCGGTCCCACTAAGTTTACGGTTTGCAACCTCTGGCCGACATCCTCCGGTGGTTGTATCCCTCCACCGGCGGAGGCTGCGCGCTGTATCACGTATCAAAGGTTCCGCACAAACAGTTTTATCTGTCACAGCGCCGAGCCAAATGAAATGTGTAAATTGAATACCTCCAGAGCCTTCCAAAAGATGTATCCCCTGAAACTAGCGAGATACGAGCACTGAGAGAGAACACAGAACTGGATCTTATATCATATTGGATATAGATGGATGATTTTGTTGAAAATGTACGTTTAGAAGAGTGATGATGTACTATAGGTAAGTACTTACAACATGTGGGGAACATATTTGAACTTTCCAAATAAATAGGACTTGTTCAAATGAGGTAAACATTATTCTTCGAGAATTTCGTCAAGTTAAAAAAAAAAATCATGTATTTTTTACTTACCTACATACCGTAGAAATATGTACTCGTATAAATAAAACGGCCAGCTTCTTATGCCAGTATGGTACACTAGCGACGTGCTTCGGCGGAATTGGTGTTTTTCATACATTTTCTGTGAAATATATTCTTAATAAATTATAAAAATCGAAAATTCATAAAATAAATATTAGGTAACCTACATATTACCTACTGCTTTTTTTTACATAAATGAAAAAAATATTGAAGAGGCTTTTAAGTTTGTACTAACAAATATAAGCTTCGCTGCTCGATTCTCGCGTTCGGTCTGGTGGTTTAGAAAGGGAATAAAATACCTATTTAATGTATTGTGAGAAATTTTCTTATTTTTATACTTTTTTGGCTTAATACGAGTACAGGGTCTGTCGCAAAAGTATCGAGAAAAATATTCCTGACTGCGCTAGAAGGGGTAGCGGGATGCGCCGAGTGGTGGGGATGGTAGGTGGAAGTCGCAGCTACCAAACGCGCCGTTGCACAATCCTGTCCGAGCAACGGTAGAGCTAGCACAGTGATCCGCGCAAAGTGTGTTTTGTCGTTGCGTCGGAAATCAAGATGCAACATTTGCTCAAGCAGCGGGCAGCCATCAAATTCTGCGTTCGGTAAAAAAAAACGGCTTGAGACCCTGGCCATGATTCGGGAAGCCTTCGGAGATGAACCCATGTCACAGGCAAGAGTTTACGAGTGGCACAAATAATTCCAAAACGGTCGGGAATCAATTAAAGACGACGTGCGCGTTGGACGACCGTCAACTTCCAAAACTGATGACAACGTCACAAAAATGAGGGAAGTGTTACAGTCTGATCGTCGTCTCCGCTTAATAGCGGAGAAGTGCAACACGACAAATAAATAGTTGCGCGAAATGATTCGTCGCGTTCAAAAGGAGATTGCCAACACCTGGATTTTGCATCACGACAATGCCCCCTCATACTCAGCTCTCGTCGTCCAGGAGTTCCTCGCTAAGAAAAGCGTTACAATACTGCCGCAACCGCCGTACAGTCCGGACTTCTTTTTGTTCCCCCGCATCAAGCGAAGCCTAAAGGGACGCCATTTGGAGACGTTGGATGGGATGAAAACCGCTTCGACGCGGTGCCGGTGGTTCCGTCGTCTGCCTTCCAGGCTGCCTTCCAAGACTGGAAGAAACGCTACAAAAAGTGTATTGACGCCCAAGTGGCGTATTTTGAAGAATATTAAGGGTTTGTACGTTTATTGGCAATAAATTGTCTGAAATTTTTTTTATTGATTCTTTTGCGACAGACCCTGTGTATCATAATTCTTATTATGTTTTATTCTATTTATATATGATTTAAATATTTGCAAATATTGAAATGTCCTCAATAAACCATATATTAATACAAAGTAATATTATTAACTAAAACATTGAGAATACATTAAATAATATTTCGAGCGAAGCCGGTTGTAAAACAAGAGATTTATAAAGCTCAAAATTAACGTTTAGTACCGAATTGTTTTCTTGAAAATAGTGAATTTCAAACAGATTATAAAAATACATTTTTTTTATTATGACTTATTGAAGCTTGTGAACCTCATTGCAATACATTTTTTATTAATCTTTGAAAATAGTACTAATTACTCTCAAAATTAAAAATGATACCGAAAAGATACATAAAAGTCCCAATTGCTACCGTTATCTTTTTCTTTTCGGTATAAGCTTCAATAACATATTAAAAAAACGTCAAAATATGTCCGGAATAAATAAAAAATTGGGTAGGTATATCCGAGACACTATCTAAAGATTTCAAATAAATTCTGATAGAATCTTGTAGTCGTGATAAAAATGTATCAGCCAAAAAATATGGAAATTATTTGACGATAATATTGGCAGTTCTTAGAAATCGAAGTATGATACCGATAAAAATTACAGAACGAAATTCTGTGGCAGTAGGTCAGTGGATTATTAGTGGACCGCGAGGTCCTGGGTTCGAGTCTCATTTGCTACCGTCATATTTTTTGTGTCATTGTTCATGTTTCATTTTGATAGTTGTTAATATTATGGTCAATTATTCAAAAAATATTTTAAAAGCTTTTTACTTCCATGAAAGCTCTGGGAATTTTGTAAAAAGCACTTATTTCCTCTGATGGTAGATTCTACTAAATTGACTTTTATTATTTTATCGATCCGGTGGGATGGTCCCCCTAGAAAAGTCGGCGATAATTTAGGTCAGGTGTGCTGTAATCTACGGAACTTTATAGGAGGTGATTTATGTGTCCATTATAAATGTCGGGACGAATGATAACTTCAAAAAACTTTTCTCATTTTCGTGTCACTGCGAACAAACTACACCATTATTCTTATGACGTTTCAACTGCTTTAACTCTTAACTCGTTTGAGAAACTATCGCATATTTTTCTTTTTAAAAACGTACTTTATCCTTTAATAATATCTAGACTCCATAAGTTGATAGCATTTTCTCGTTAGTTTTTTTTATGGTAAATTATAGCTAATTTAAAAAGTTCACTATTTTACTGCTAATGATTACAAAAATATGTTTTACGTCATTACTGTACCGTTTAAGTGAGTTTTCATAATTGTGTTTTGTAAATTTATGTTTTTATTTTACAATATTTACTTTTATGTTTTGTAATTTTATGTTTTGTATTTTTATGTTTTGAATTTTTATGTTTTGTCATTACATGTTATGTATTTTTATGTTTTGTAATTTTATGTTTTGTAATGTTATGTTTTGTAATGTTATGTTTTGTGTATCCTTTGTCTGATGATTTGTAATTTTATTTCATTTGTGTATATTAACTGAGTTTTTATAACTGGATTGTTCTCACGTAAGTGTGAACTAACTAACTAACTAACTAACTATCACGCCGTTTTCCCGCAGGGGTAGGTATAGAGGACGGACCGCCAAACAAGTCGATCTTGGCATACACTTCTTGCTTCATTCACTTTCATACAACGTCTCATACATTCTCTTCTGTTATTCCGACTTCTGACATGGCCCGATTCAAGTATTTGATTCACTTGATCGTACCATGTCATTAGCAGTATAACATATTAGGTACTTATTTTTAATTTTTTTTTGCAACTGTTCATTTCTAAATTCCACAGTTGTTTGAATGTATTGTAGCCTAAATGCCTAGCTTAAACTGATGAGAAAATATTAAAATAATTAATTATTCAAGTTGCTATTATTCCAATCCCTCAGACTTTATTCAAATTGTCGCAATTTACACACTTAACCGGAATATCTTGGCATTAGGCGAATTACTTCTCACACATATATCCCTCTGAAATCCCGGTTTTAGCCGCAACCACCTCAACCCAGGCCAGAACACTGAATCAAGTTGGCCTGTTATTTTTATAAGATTCTCGTATATTTAAGAAAGGGGACGCTAAGATGGTTTGGGCATGTAGATCGAATGAACGAAGAGAGGAGTGTAAGGAGAATATATGACGCGAATGTGAATGGGGAAGAAGAAGCCGGGAACGCCCGAGGAAGACATTCTCGAGTCGGGCAATGTCAAATGTCGGAATAACAGAAGAGAATGAATGAGGCGTTGTATGAATGTGAATGATGCAAGAAGTGTATGCCGAGATCGATGTGTTTGGCGGTCCATCCTCTCTGCCTACCCCTGCGGAGAAACGGCGTGATGGTTAGTTAGTTAGTTCGCGTATATTGTTAATTTTTTATTTAACTTTTTAATCGGCTGGGTGGATAGTGCAAATCAAAACTGCTATATTACATGAAATATTGTATATAAAAAAGATAATATAAAAATATAAACATCTATAAAAAGAAAATGAAAATAAAAAAAAACATAATGGTTATTTAAAATCATTCTTCCTTATAATACTGTACTTTAAAAAATACTTCACTTCTACCATCAAATATTAGTATTTTGTTGCCCAGCATGCAAGATGTCCGCTAATCATGGCAGACGAAAATGACAGTTTGGATAGCCGGAATTTACAAAATAAGTATAAAATATATGTGACAATATTAAATCAAATTAAGGGATAAAAACATAGCTCTTTTGAACACAGTTAAAAATCACTTTAAATAATAAAAAAGATAAGCAAGATGTTGACATTTTGCATGTGACGAAAGCTTTACAGCTTATTTAGATGGTGTTTGAGTGGTTATGATCCTCGGCTATGAATCCCCAGTGCGCGCAATTAAATTTTATTTGATTCATTTGTATTATTTCACAAGATTAATATAAAATTAATGAATATCGTTTTTGCGGCAAATTCCGGAGTGGTGGATATTTTCAATATATCCCTGTTGAAATACCACCATTTAAAATCAAAAGGTTTCTTAAAATGACTTAAACCGTGTTTGGTGACCAGATCCGAATAGCCAGTACTTCCCCACCTTCGTCTTTCCCATTTTCATTTATTGCATTTTAATTTTCTTCTAGTAATATTTTAACATAACTACGAAAACTCACTTAAAATATTTAACAAAATTACAAACACTTGACCTAATTTATAACCCATACACAAAACCATGTACAACGTGACCTTAGAACGGGGTACCCCAGTAAGGTCACATTTTTTTCAACTTATGTAAAACATTATGAAAAAATAAATAAAATCTCCTTCCCCTCCCCCAACCTTCAACCTCAATACATGCCCAAATTAGGGATTCAAAAGTCTCACTGACTCCAGACGTTTCAAAGCCGTTGTGAATCATGTGCAGTACTCCCTTTTTGTTTTTTTTTTCAACTCGTCAACTTTTTCAGTGTCCTGGCCTGGGTTGGGGTGGTTTTGATTTAACTCCCCGTCTCTTTCCCGTCACCTGAGCCTTACCTTAACTTATGTGAATAGAGTTTATTCATTTGTGGGTTTAAATGTTAATCCTTAATTGTCACTTGGGACCTTAACTGACTTTAGGCGGCCATTTAACGGGTCATTAAACCGCATGGAAATCGGCACTTTTATGGAAACTTTTCCAATTACCTACATTTTCTCAATCTGGGAAGAAGGATAAGATTGTTTCCCATCTCGGAATATGTGCGAACTTTCTGAGAACCTTCTTAATCCATTTAAATTTTACTTATTGAAGTTTGAGTTAACTAGCTTTGCTACCCTGCTCCTCTCAAGATTAGATTTAACCCTTTAGGTGCCACGTGTATTTTTTTTTAAATGCTGGAGAAGTGTCGATAATCCATGAATATATATTTTTTTTTATTTTGATTACTTTTATTTTTAGACACATGTTTTCAATAATTTGACGTAATTTTAGAACCGTGGGTAACGCGTGACGAATTTTATGGCTCGAGCTAAATATCGTTCTGTGGCACTCAAGTACATTAATGTATCGGAACGATATATAGTTCGGTGGCACCTAAATGGTTAAAACTATAGGATGTATAATATGGCGTCGTGCCTTATTTTTTGACAGTAAAATAAATATTTCTAAACTCCGTAGCTCATTATAGAAATTATTTATGGAGTAAAACAGCGTGTAGTCAAACTAAGTATCATCAAACATTTTTTACCTGATAAACCATTCTAGGTAAAAAAAAAATAACCCTCAGTAAATTTCAACAACGTATCGAAATTTTTTTGGTGTTTTATTTTTGACGATAAATTGTATATTTTAAACTACATAACTCATGATGGAAATTACTTCCACATTTCAGTACATTTAAAAAAAATTTTTTTTTCAATATCTTCAAACCATATTGTTATCGTTCGGCTCCTAAAATACACATTTTGCAAGTTGCTAATTCAAGAAATACTATAAATGATATATTTGTAAATTCTACATGAGTAATTAGGAAAATGTGAAAATGTTCCACTACTTACTTGAATTTAAGGTAAAACGTTCAAAATTGGTTTTCAATCTGCACAAATTTTCAAGCATTTTGGAATGTATTTCATAAATTTAAAGGTTTTCAGTTTGAGGATTTTGTCTTTTGAAACCTTATACATTTTCCTATCTACCTGTACAGAATTTACAGATAAATCATTTGTGGTATTGCTTGAGTTAGCAACAGGCAAAGTGATGTTTATTGCCATTTTTGAGTATCGGCCCTGCTGGTTTGGGCGTAAAATTGCTTTTTGCTTAGAATCTATAAATTAAAATAATTGGACCCACCAAAGTATTTAATCAATTTCTCAATAGAAAGAAAATTTTATGAAAAAGAAATTGTAAGTACTAACAAAAATATTTTTATAATAAATAAGAATATGCTTACACCACTGTTTTAAATATATAAATATCAACATGTTTCAGAAGCAAAGCTTCCCTCATCTGAATAAACAATATACTAAATTGTCAAACACTGAATAAACAATATGTAAAAAAAAATTGATGACAAGTAATAAACTAAACAAATAGACAAATTGCAAACAAAAACAAAAATTAACAATCAGTATTGAAATTAGATAACTAATTAATTAAAAGTGTTAAAAATATTATAAAATATTGAATAAAAAAATATTAAATAATAAATTTATGTTAGAAATTTAAAAAAGATTTTTCGTTATAATTAATAAAAATTTAATCAAGAAGCAGGCATAAAAAATTATTATGAAATATTAAATAATAAATTTATAGGAAATTTAAAAAGATTTTTTTTTATTATTAATAAGAACATAATCAAGAAAACAGCAGGCCATAAAAAATAAATATTAGTAGTAATTATTATTAATTTATTTTAATAATATTCTAAATGTAGTTATTAATGTGAAAATAAATTTAAAAGCGCTATTAAAAAATGTTTGATTATTAATAATATTTAATTAAATGTTAACTCGTTTTCTAATTTCTAATTTGTCTCTGAAACATGTAGCTATTTATATATCAATAATGTTTAAAGAAAGTTATTCTTATTTATTATGTGAATAATGACACGAGAAAATCATTGCACATCTTTCGAAGAAAAAAAATGTATGCACATATTTTATTTTGTTTACCGAACGATAAACATTCCCATGTTTATAAATAACCTAACAATATTTGTAAATCTCCTACTCTATCACACTAAGCAGAAATGTTGTTTGTGTCGTGGTGGAGGACTTAGCCAACAGAAGAATTAAACTCACGACCCCTGGTTGGAAACTCGACGCATTTTCCATCTCATCCACTGACCGATTCTGAATTAATCAAAAACATTTCGGTAAAATTAAATAAGTTAACTCAAGCACAACTCAAGATTGGTACTTTGCATCCGATAAAACGGTCCCTTCGAAAGGTTTGATTAAAAACGGAATGGTCAGAGATGAGGAAAATAATTTGTCATTACCTGATATCTGAATGGAAACTTTTAAATAAGATAGCGAAAAGGCATTTAGGGAAATAAGGGTATTACCGGAAATTACCTTTATTCAATTTTCGCCTCTCCTTCCGGTAGCGAGGGTGGCATGGTATTTAAATCTTTTTTTTTTTAGATTTTCTTGAATTGATTATTTTCTCCACAAAATGCTAATCAAAAACTTTTTTCATACGATCACAATCTCTAAATATACGAGAGCCTGGGTGAATGCATCATCATCTGGTTGGGTGACGTTGTGAGGTGGGTTGAGGAAGGGACTGAAAAAGACACGGTTTCAGTGAAAAGGATTAGATAAATACTGGTGCGACTCGTTTTATATCTAATATATTTTGAATGGTTAGTACCCAAAAATATACATGTTTAAGGTTGATAACTTAAAAAATACTAGTCACAATTTGTCTGTTATATTTAAAATTAATTACATACTGGAATATTAGATATTCAAAATTGTTTTCACTGGTTTTCAAACTGCATCTGTTTTCAGACATTTTGGGATGTATTTCATAGAATTTAAAGATTACAGTGTGGGGATTTTGTCTTTTGAAACCTTAAAGAAATACCTGTATAGAATTTACAGATAAATCATGTATGGTATTGCTTGATTTAGCAACCTGCCACGCGATTTTTAAGGCCATTTATAATAACAATATTTTTTTTATATTTGAATACCGCACAAGAATCTGCTACTCAAAAATAACTGCTCCCAACCGTCTGGAGCCAGTGAGACTATGGCATCCCCAATTGGGGAATGTGGTGAGGCTGGAGGTATTGGGAAGGGGATGGAGAAGGGAAAGAGGAAGGTGGGGAAAAATACCCGGCTATTCAGATCTGGTCACCAAATACGGCTAAAAGCTATTTCAAGCAACATTTCATTTCTAAATGGTGGTCTTTCACCAGGGCTGAGAGTATCTTCCACTCTAGAAAGTTCGCAAATATACTATGTATTATTTTTAAATGAATTAATTGTGAAACAGCACTAATTAATTAAATAAAATTTACTTGCTCACGTCGGGATTTGAACCCACGACCTTCGGATTCATAGTCGAGAGCCTTACCCCTCGTGGGGAGGTTATTGGAGTCCCACACGTTCCATACAAAATATACATACAATAGTTATAAAAATATGTACAAAAGTTTTAAAAATAAAATAATAATAAAATAGTAAGTGAAGCATGACACATACAACAAAAAATAAATAAATAAGTAGGCCAAAATAAGGCTGGACTGAGACGGGCCTCCATGATGAGGATATTTCCGGAGCTGTTTATTCTTTCCCCCATTCCAGCCACCCTCGATCTTACAAGGGCTGCAAAACCGGAAACTCGCCCCTCCGTGAACATACTGGAAGCGCTGCAGTATCTGGGGAGGCCAAACATTATGCGGAAGGCGTTATTATACTGAACACAAAGTCTTTTCATACTTCTCTTTTTATAGTTTGCTCAGAGTTCGCACGTGTACAACGTTCCTCAGAAGTTGATTATTTGCAAATATACGGTGACGTCCACGAGAAAAGCACCATAAATCAGTTTTTTTTTTAAATCTATTTGTAATTTTATTCTGGCATTCATTTATTTATTTAACATCAAACACATGGCTATTTCGATACATAAATTTCAGAAATATAAAAAATCGCATGTAATTATCTTCGTTGCAAGTTAGTCTTAGAATACATATAATTTCTGCATACCGTTCGGTGAAAGTAAAAAACATGCACTTGGACCATTGTGCTTATTTCAACGTACAATAATTTCCTACGAGCCATCTTGGTGTTATCATTTAAAACGTTTTAAACGATCGCACCGCATTCATTTTTTATCTACTACTAACTGATGTGTACCCGGCTTTTTTGGAATAAAGTTATGAAGTTGTGAATCATTGCTTGTCGTTTGGGTCCCATAATTGATTTGACAGCGAAATTAACTCTAAACAAAAAAAAATTATTTCATTCCAAACATTTATTTTTTCAAAATATATCTAAATAATAAAGTTCTTAAGTAAGTACCTATTTGTGTTTTCCATTTTGAAAATATTCTACCCAAAGAAACCTTCTTCTTTTGATTATGTAATCTGTGGCTAACCAGAATGGCACATCTATGGGCTGACCTCAATACAACATGGCGGGTTCAATGTTTGTCACACTATTTTAAAACGTTATTGTTTTACTTGTTGTATTTCATTCAGACTACTCCCTAAACCTTCCCGACACTAATTAGAATAAACTGTTCTCTTTTCAGGTAAACCGGTTGAGTAATTTTTGAGAAAATCGAGGACACACGGACAAATGATCAATTATATTTACTCGTATATAGAGATAAATTGACAGATTGTAATTGTCCATTTAACAATCTCTTACTATCGTTACCACTAATTAGGCACTGCCTATTGCAAAATAATGATCCCTTATCACCTTTTTTAATGTGGCTACGGCAGAGATGTCCCAACTCTCCCCGGCTATCCACAGCCAGTGGGATTATGGCATCCTCACAATATATGGTTATGTTGTGAGGCTGAAAGGAGTGAAAAAATGAAGTCTTTGGGGATGAGGATGGTTGAAAAGTATCTGGCTATTCAGATCTGGTTACCAAACATTTTCGCTTCTGAACTGTGGTATTTGTCCAGGGTGATACTGAGAGTATCTACCACTCTACTTAGTACTTGACTGTATGTACTCACCTAAACCAAATGATATTTTTTTCATTAAAAAAAAGTAAAAGTAAAAGTGGTTTGGGCATGTGGAGCGAATGAACGAAGAAAGGAGTGTAAGAAGAATGTATGACGCGAATGTGAATGGAAGAAGAAGCCGAGGACGTCCGAGGAAGACATGGCATGATCAAGTGAATCAAATACTTGAGTCGGGCCATGTCAGAAGTCGGAATAACAGAAGAGAATGTATGAGACGATGTATGAATGTGAATGAAGCAAGAAGTGTATGCCAAGATCGAGTTGTTTGGCGGTCCGTCCTCTCTGCCTACCCCTGCGGGGAAACGGCGTGATGGTTAGTTAGTTAGTTAGTTAAAAAAAAGTAAAAATATCTAGTACGAATGACATTAAAGAAACCGAATTTTCGCGATTTCAGATTCAACTTGAGCAATTATGTGAGGGTTAATGGAGTTTTATAAAAATGAGTTTTACCTTGTTTGCTATGAATGTATAATGAAATATAAAATAAATTGTTAAAATAAGCGTTAAGACGTAAATTCAAATGAAAAACGACCTATTTACTTTGGTACACAAATTAGCCATACATAATTTAAAATATCGTCCCGAAAAAACGTTTTTTTTAATTTTAAACATATTTTTTTTTTTAATTACCGTTTACCCGCAAATAATTTTCAAAGTCTAACTATAAAATACTTCTAATCCGCTATAGATATTTACTATACCTTTAATATTAAAAAAAAAAAAACATCATTCAGTTTGGGTGGGAATTTGGCCTTAAATCCAAAATTAAGTCTTGTATGAAACAGGGGGCGTAATAATTTACAATTGGAACACAAACGTCTCGTTGGGTACGAGAAGAATTAAGTGAAGTACTTGCAACTTTATTTATCTATAACATTTTTTCCTCGTGAATCACGGATATTTTGTCCAGTTTATTCTCTATTCGGGAACTGTGCTCGTCGGCGCACAATGCACAGATAATATTTTCCGTACAGGGGAGGAATACCAAGGAGATAATCCTTGAGCATGTGCGGTTATTGGATAAATTGAATGCGCTTCGATATTGGTTTTGCGTGGCGCCCTAAGCGAGAAGGTATTCTCTCGTAGAAGCTATAAAGAACATGTCCTATAACTACTGTGGACAAAGCGAATGCCAGTAGCGTGCATTTTTATAGTGTGGTTGTGTTTTCGTAAAAATGGTGACGAGGAAACCAATATTATTATTTTAAATGTAAGTATGTTTATTATAAGTATGTAGTGTATGTTTTTTTTTAAAGGCATACCTTTTAAAACTAAACTTATTTATTATATTTTTACATATCTTGTTTTAAAATTCAGATTAGAATAGTGACACAGGTGGAAAACACATCACAGTAATAATAATAATAACAAAGCATTTATATAGCGCAGTTTTGTGTTATTTCACTTCAAGTGTACAGTAGGTACATAGATAGCCTTTACGAAGTACAGCAACTAAATATTAATGTCTTACAAACAAATTCAGCAATAAAATCGTGTAAGTACAACCAAATACGGGATGTGCAAGGTGCATTTATGAGTGGAAGGGGGAGCATGGATCAGATTTTCTCGTTGCGTATGCTCACAGAGAAGTTTCCCTCTAAAAAACAGAAGCTTTTCTGTGTTTTTATAGATCTACAAAAAGCATACGACCGAGTTGACAGAAAAAAGTTATGGAAGGTGTTGTCCAAGTATGGTGTGAATACAAATCTTATACAGGCAATCGCAGCTCTGTACGAGAGAAGCGTTGAATGTGTTAGGATAAACGGTGATTTTACGGAGTGGTTTGACATCACAAAAGGTGTTAAGCAAGACTGCGTAATGTCACCGTGGTTATTCAATCTATACATGGATAATTGTATGCAAGAATTGAAAGAGGTGGGCTTGGGCGCGAAAATGAGTAGTCTGCGAATATGTTGCCTGTTGTATGCTGATGATGCGGTGCTGATTGCTAACAGTGGAAGATCTACAGTCCCTCGTATCTAGGATGAACGAAGAATGTATGAAGAATGAGCTAATGATAAATGTAAGTAAGTTCAAAGTCATGGTGTTTGAAAGAGAGAGTACGAAAACAGTGTACAATATAGTTATGAATGACGAATACTTGGAGCAGGTCGATGAGTTTGTGTATTTGGGAAGTATGTTTACGAGAGATGGAAAGACTGATAGGGATATTGAAAGAAGGGTGAATGCAGGATCGAAGCAAAGCTAGCAGTCCACAATGGAGTGCTGATACCAACCTTGATGTATGCCAGCGAGGCATGGAACTGTCAGAGGAAGGATGAAAGTAGACTGAATGCCGTAGAAATGAGATCTCTGAGACGAATGTGCGGTAAAACTATGTATGATCGTGTGAAAAATGTTGAGATTCGTAAAGAATGTAAGGCTGATGTAAGCGTAATGAGTAAGATTAAGAAAGGGACGCTTAAATGGTTTGGGCATGTGGAGCGAATGAACGAAGAAAGGAGTGTAAGAAGAATGTATGACGCGAATGTGGATGGAAGAAGAAGCCGGGTACGCCCGAGGAAGACATGGCACGATCAAGTGAATCAAATACTTGAGTCGGGCCATGTCAGAAGTCGGAATAACAGAAGAGAATGTATGAAAGTGAATGAAGCAAGAAGTGTATGCCAAAGATCGAGTTGTTTGGCGGTCCGTCCTCTCTGCCTACCCCTACGGAGAAACGGCGTGATGGTAAGTGAGTTATATATTTATGTACTTATATTTGAACGTGTATCTTTAAGTGCTATGAATAATGATAAAAATATGTTGTACTAGAAAATCAGTCTTTAAAACGCAGATATTACACGCATCGTTAAATCGCAACGGGATAGTTAATGAAACATTTTTTTTCTTTTTTACGGTTATTATAGCCCAAGCATTCCTTTGCAATGGTCATCACTGGAAAATCGAGTCATCCCGAATTACTACTTAATTTAGGGCTTCGTTGAAAGTGACACATATTGTTCGTCACTATCCCTCCCCGATAAAACCAACGTCCAGGCAATAATTTGAATCCGGAACTCCCCATTGTGGCGACATCTGCCGTTATGTATGTAAATTTATGGTGTCTCCGTTTGTTCCGTGTGGCGGCCCATTGTTTTTTTTTTTTTTTTGCTTGTTTTCTTTCGATTTAAACTCCTTTGTGCCTTTTATCAATACACGCAAAAGCGTGTGATTTAAAAATGTAGAATTTTGGTCTAATACCATGTAATGTATGATATTTGACAAAAAATGAATTTATATAGATAACTTATTAAGAAGAAATCTGCTTGTTTCAATGAGCATTGGAAACAGTTATAGAACCAGATATATTTTCTTAGTAAAAAGTTTTTGCAAATATACTTGCTTAAGTGAGTATTGAATTTCAGAAATCATCGCCTTTCACTGTCAGAATTTTTCTACTTAAGGGTCTAGTATAAGCCCACGTATTCACTGTCGTCGGCAATTTTAGGCGGCAAACTCAAAAGCACGGACCACCGCGGGCCGGCTGCAGGATCGCCACTTGCTTCGGGGAAATGGGTGCAAATTATACCACGCCGTATTGGAAAAATGTTCGGCATATTGACGCAATACAAAATAAAAAAACATTTTCTTTATATTTTTTTGTTTATTCGCTGTATAAACATAAATTAATATACGATTTACAGACTTATCTTAGCAGTCGGAAAAGGGAGGATTTTTTCTTTTGCCGCCAACTGCAAAATAAAGTAAATCGATCTGTTGGTATAGGATAGGGTAACTGATGAGAATATATATATATTTTTTATTTGTAGAGAATATATTAATATGTGACAGTATTCATACGAAGTGCCTACCTTGTACAAAGATTTTTTTTTTGTTACTATTTACGTATTTCTTCTACACAATCTTTTATTTTTGCTTCGGAAATGTTATAGTAATGGGTAACGTGGACCACCTCCTCGGAAATACTTGTAAGCACAGTTTTTTGACTTTCGAATTTTTGATTTTCGAATGTCCACGTAGAGATTCAAGATGGTTGGAATGATTTAGACGGTTTTTTGCATGGCTGTTCAATCAATGGCTTTGGTTTTTATTGGTGGTTGAGGAATCCGACTATTACATTTGACCTAGGAACCAATATGGCGGATGTGAATTTGTTCCCGTTTATTAAACGAGAATAAGAATTATTTATCTTTCGATAATTTTTGGGATTTAGAAAAGCCTTTCACTATTGTATACTAAACAGCAGGAAAAATAAAACATAGGTAGATAACAATTATTTAAAACCCAATCCAGATGCACACAATAAGCTTGAATACAATTCACTAGTCAATGAAGGCAATAAGAAAACTGAAATTTTTGCAGGTGAGTACCTATAACAGGGAATATTTTCACAAAACTCCCCTACTTTCCCCTTGCCCGTCCCCCCTCCCCAAAATGAAAGTAGACTAAATATGCTACAATTTGAAATCAAATTGGTTTCTAAAGACTTAATAGTGTCCGAGATACAGCTGTTCCAAACTATGCAAATTATTCATAAGTTGTCATTCTTCGCTATTTTTTTTAGAGTTTTAGTCAACTTTGACAGCGAAGGAGTAATTTTTCAGCAATGGTAAATCAATACTTTTAAGTAGGCTAAACATGCTACAATTTTAAATCAAATTTGTCTCTTAGAATCTAATATCGTCCGAGATCCAGCGGTTTTAAATGACGAAAAAAAATCTATGTTGTCATTCTTCGCTATTTTTTTAGTGTTTTGGTCAATTTTGGCAGCGAAGAAGTAATTTTTCGGCAAAGGTTAGTCAACACTTTTTTAAAGTAGACTAAACATGCTACAATTTGAAACCAAATCGGCCTCTGAGGACCTAGTATCGTCCGGGATACAGTTGTTTTAAATGACAAAAAAAAGTGTTTTTATTTTTCGCTATTTTTTAGTGTTTTTGTCAATTTTAATCGCGAAGGACCATTTTTTTTGGTAAAGATCAAAGTGCATTAATATACCATAATTTAAAACCAAATTGGTCTACGGGAACCCAATAGCGTCTAAGAAACATCTGTTGTAAATAACGCTGTTTTTTTCTTTGTGGTCATTCGTCTCATTTATTATGCGTTTTGACGTTAGATTCGATTTCAGTGCACCTCCAAACATACCTATCCCGATGAAGAAATTGAGAAATTCAAACTTGCCGCAGAAATGATACATTTTGATGTTAGATTTGAGTTTAGTTCACCCCTAAACACCCTAATCGCGGTTTTGAACAAAATCGGTAGAGAACTAAAGAAAAAAAAAACAAAATGGCCGATGAAGTTATGCATTTTAACGTTAGATTTGAGTTCAGCACCCCCTTAACATGACTTATGCCGTTGTTGAACCAAATCGGTGTGAATACCTAGAAATTCAAGATAACCGCTAAAACTACGTATTTTCATAGGCACAGATCGGCATACTTATATGCAGTCGGGGGCGTCACGATTGTAAATTATATGTACCCAAAAATGTATAGATTTAAAAAATAATTCATTAATTCTTTAGTTTCGTTTTTGACCGCTTGCAGAGATAACATTGTAGATCTGATCACGTCCGTCTGTTTTTTCCAGTGCGCAGGTCTTTTATATTGTGCCGTATAATAAATTAAACATTTTTTGGCCCATCTTGAAGAACGTAGCAAAGAAATGTGATTACAACAAAAAAATATATCGAAAATATGGCATTCCCGCGTTCCGTAAGTACGGTGGCAGTTTAACACCTCTCTCCCCAGATATTCGTGATAAAATTGACAAAAATATTGAATTTCAAATGGACGTCCGTTCTCTTTGAAGGTATTCTCTCAACTGATTTGTTCCGGTGAAATTTTTTGTTTTATAAAGATCGCGCTATGACAGAACTGAATTTAAAAATTGGGAAACTTTGAGTGAATTATACTTAAAATCTAGATTTAATGAATTATTTTTAATAAACGCTCTCGGTTTTTAATCTTATTTACTCTGAGATTGTGAAAGGATTATAATTAAACATGTTTGTAATGGGTGCAGTTAACAAAACGGCGAAGGCACTGTCGAACGTTTTACTTAAAATTGCAGTAGGTATTTCATATATAATTTAAAAGATTACAGTTTAGGAATTTACGTCACTGAAAACCTTAGACACTTTCGTAATTTTCCGTTAAGAATTTACAGATAAATTATGTGTTGTATTGCTTAAGTTAGCATACTGCGAAGTGACGTTTAGCGCCTTATTTGAGTCTTCCTTCTTAATGAAAAATAATATAAAATGATGGTTTTATAATTTTCACAAATAATGTAACCATCAGCTTTTAACCAACTAACTAACTAACCATCACGCCGTTTCTCCGCAGGGGTTTTCAGAGAGGGAGGACCCTCCAAACAAGTCAATCATTCACATTCATACAACGTCTCATACATTGTATTCTGTTATTCCGACTTCTAACATGACCCGACTCAAGTATTTGATTCACTTGATCGTGCCATGTCTTCCTAGGACGTCCCCGGTTTTTTCTTCCATTCACATTTGCGTTATATATTCTCCTTACACTCCTTTCTTCATTCATTCGCTCTACATGCCGAACCATCAGCTTTTAAATGCTTAGAAAATAGTTCTATATTTAAAAACACACACATTATAACTTTTTTTATAAACTTTTGAAACGTTAATATTTTTTCACTTAGGCCTAATTCAGTGATACCCAAAATTTTCAAAATCATGCACGTACTATGTACAGAAAAAGTCATCCGTGGTCTCCACTTTTCAAAAAAAAATCCCTCTTAGAATCAATTCGATTACAGAATATAAAATATTGCATGTAGGTACGAAGGTTTTATTTTTATCGTGAAAGAGATGAGCTATTTCTTAATAAAATTATAAAATCACTCACGATCCCTTCACATCTTTCACGTTCTACAGTTTGATGAACCCAGTACAACCTTATGATCTGTTTTTATTCCGATCTCTGATGTGTTCGAGAAGATTCGAAAAGTCCCGAAAAACGTGCGTCGCGGCGCCCTCTTTCTGAAATGAGACATTTTACATTACCTGCAGAGTTTTGACAAATGGAGGACGTCGTTCCAAATTCTTCCAAGTGGTTTAAAATGATAAATGGTTGCCTCGGAGGCTGATATCCCTACGTCCACCGTGGAGCTTATTCCCTTACTTCCAGCATTCTCGTATTCGGCTCACTTGTTTTCCGTTTTTGAACATTGAAATAAAATGTCTCACTTCCACTAAGTTGATAGCAAGAATTCCGGTACTATTCGATAAAATACAAAGTTAACGGTTAATAGACCAAAAAAATATCACTTCAGGTCGTTTCGCCGAAGATTTATATACATCTCCTTCCTTAGACTTACTTCATACACATTATTTCATCGTTTCGTACAAACTCTTTTGTATACGTTTCCTGCTAAATGTGTTTATGAACATCGCCTGATTATTTTTCCACCCACACACCCTTTTACGGTCTCTTGACACGTCTTTTTCTGTTAATTAAATCACATACAATTCTGCTAAGCGTTCAGAGCTTTAACTTATTCAATTCGCTTACATTCGTATATGAAATCATTAAATAAATTAAATACATTTTTTGTATCCATGTCATAAAACTAACAATAAAACATATACAAAAAACTTCCTTCTTCTTTTGGCGCTCATAACATTTTTTTAAATTTAATCGTATAAAGGTATCTGTCTAGCATTACCATCTTTATTAACATGTAGAATATCATATACTATATGTATGTACCATATAGTATCCTCATGATCAGAGGCATACGAATGCAGTTGTGATGTATCACATACATACTCGCCCCACTGCTGTTCAATATCACGTTATGTTCTGATTTTGTAAATAGTAACATTTTGTACATAATTTATTCTAAAATGTAAATATGTTAGTTGTAAGCCTCTGGCAGTAGTTTTAAGTCACTAGCTACATGTCTGAGTTGTAAGTCGCTAGCTATACAAGTCACTAATTATAAGTCTGAATTAGGTAGTTTCTAGTTATAAATGTTAGCTGTAAGCCTTTAGTAATTAATCTAATATGTAAATTATTAGATATAAGTCTAAGTGATAAGGTATAGGTTAGATAAATTATTTTGTAAAGCGCCTTTGAGGTGATTTTCTCACGAAAACGGCGCTATAAAAATAATCCATTTATTATTATTATTATAGCTCTATAGTCTTTACTTAGCTTCAGTCAGGAGGGTCTTGAGGAAAATGATTTCCCTAGGGACAATGTCACCTTTGGATATGCTGTGTGGAGGGTCTCTTTATAAGTTATGGGAATGAACAGGTATTAGGGAACGGTAGAAATCTGGGGGTCAGTGTGTCTAGGAGTGACGGATTTGTCAATCCATTTCTCCCACTGCGATACAAGGCGATAGGTCGAGAATACGAGTGGAGAGGTGAAAGGGTCTCCCTTAATCAGCCTCTCCGAACCGGCCCATGAACCCGGTTACCCCTGCTATGCCTCTTACCGTAGCGAACCACTTGGGGTGATCTATGGCATACGTGTTGGTTATCCAAAGAATGGTTCGCGGGACGGCGCAGTGTGGCGGCGCCTATACCAGCCTCTCAAAATGTAAAAAATTATTCGTATTTCATCTACATTTATACATATTCTACATGATATCTGCTACGTTTCCACGGCTTCCGCCTATTTTCACATCATAAATTTTCCTGACACTGATTTCTTTGTCCATCAATTGTATGTGTCTAAACTATCGAAGCGCCCTGTTTTAAATCTCAATCGGCAGGCTTATATTTGTCCCGCTTTCCATATCGATCCCATGGAATAACAAGGTTCCATCTGACAATATGATGTTATGCGATAATGAATCTTAAAATTGCTCTCTCTAGAGCAAATTATCGCGTGACGTTGCTGGAACCTTGTTATTCCAAGGGGTCGCTATGGATTTCATTTTAATGCTAGATACGTGATAAGATTTTTTTTAAACGATCCTTAACATGTGAGTGAGAACAAGCCAATTATAAAAACTCACTTACGGCAGTTCTTCCCAACCCTACTGAGCAACTGTGGAGCCGAAATTTTGCCTCAACACTGTTCATATGCACAAATAAGCTTTTCCCAACAAAACTCAAATTTACGATCAATTTAGGATATCGATTTTGGTGGATTAAGTTCACCTCAACAGGGGAATAGTTATAAAAAGTGTCAACAGGGTGAACAAATTTCAATGAAATGTCAAACATCATTATTGGTTTGCGATTCAAATATTGAATGACAAAGATTTATTTCCGTTTCCGAATGTCAAAACATGTTTATTGTATGTTTTAAATAAAACTGAAGAGAATTTAACAACCTTATATTTTTCTTATTATAAGCTACGTTTTGTCTTGTTTTTCACGAAAGAGAATCGTCAATTGTCAAATTTACGTCTATGAAAGTGGGCGGGCACTATTTTATTTTCTATGAAAGTGGACGGGCACTATTTTATAGTCTAGACGATTTAGGTTAAAGTGCTATGAAGCAGACAAATAGAAAAAATGCTCAACAAAACACTTGGCTGATATATCATGAAGATCATCCAAACACATGATAGATTTCATTTCTACTATTTGACAGTGGCACTTTACGTTAGGCAAGAAGTGAATAATTCCTCGATTTTATTTGTGCTTTACAGTGATCGATACGGTAAAAACAATTTTCTGAATTCCTTTCGATGGCTGTTAGATTTGGTATTTCCGTAGGGTGTTATTTTAAATCACTTTGCGTGAATTTCCCGTTTGCTTTTTCTTGTTTCATAACAACTTCCCATTCAAGAAATAGCTTGACTTTGTATGATTGAATTACGCTCCACATTACACAATGTAATAAATTGAACACGAAAGGGGTACAATTTATCAAATGAATTATTTACAACTCCTTGCGAATGTTCATTTTACTAACTTTCAATGTAAAAACATCACGTGAAATGCATTCAAATAAGATACGTAGGCGCCGGTTCAGTATTCAGTATATAAACCCGGATTAAGGTTTCTTTAATCATACCTTGACCGTGGAAAGAAGACTTTATTTCACTATTCCTGCCTTACGCGCCGCGTAATACTTACACTGCGATTGTAAGTAAGGGTGTATGTATTTTATATTGTCTCTCATTAACAACTTTACAAGTACATATTTTTATGTGTTATTATATGGCGTTTAATTCCATAAATAAGCCGATATTTATAACAACAGTTCATTCTGTTCACCATTCAAAATCTAAATGTTTGTTAAACCATCTTTAAAAATCGGATTAGATCATTTGATTTTTTTTTTAATTTAGTATCATTTAGAAATTTCGAACTATGTCCTGCTAAGTCAATTAACTTGGTTTATCAACAGGTACTCATCTCTTATTAGTTAACATAAATGTTAATATTTTATCACAATTTTCATATTTATTTATTTTTTATTTGAACGGTATAAATATACCATAAACAATAATTGCATGCCGCAGTTAAATATAAACATAATAATATTGTACAAATAAATTTAAAAAGTAACTATTAAATGTGGCAGTAGATTGTGCAATGACGTCAGAAAGTATATAAAGAATAAAAGTAAATGAAGAATATAAAAGTAAGAGATGTGCGTACATATAAAACATATAAGCAGACTTGGGTTAAATTAATATTGATTGAAAAGATATGACAGTATAGCCTTCGTGCAGTTAAATAGATTCGCCACATCTGTGTATCTATTACTAACTTAATGTAATCTAGGTACAAGCGAGTGTTTGTAATGCTCAGTCCTGGTGTTGTTACATTTAAACAGGATTTTGGAACGAGTAGCTCTCACAGGTATGCGAAATTAAATGAGGTAAATTAAATCAGGGCTGTCTGTACTACCATTTACAAATTTCAACATATTTTGAAATATAATTTTGTTATACCTTTACAGGTAAAATTGTCGCATTCCGGAATAACAATACGATATCATGTATCTGTCTGTAAATAAGTTAGTCGGGTTCAACGGCTGAGGAACCCAACCTTCACCATCCCTTTATCCTTGTCTCTAAATTTACATTCACCTCATACCAATTTTCATCAGGGGATTCCGTAGTCCCATTGTTGTGACTCGAGGGGTACAAATTGAATTTACTTTAGTTCTTCAATAAAATTGATAATTTATTTTAATTTATATTTTTGTCTTGTTTCAGGCATACACCCCCACTGGATTCGAGAAGTATAGCGCCACCTACAACGTGACGGATTACAAGATTACCTTTTCCGTTTGGGACACTTCGGGTAAGGAAATCATTATTGTTGTCAATAACTTTTCATTTATCGCTCTGTACTAAGGACATCGGTATTTTCACAGTAGGCTTGGGTATCAGCGTAAAACACTCGACATAAAGAGTGTTGAGCAAGAAATATGCACAATGGACTATCATTGTTAAGGAGGAGAGAGACGTAGAAGAGGAATTATTTGTTTTTTTTTTCGAAATAATGCTAATATTATTACGCAATACAAGAAACCTGATGTTTTAAAAAAGAAAAATATTTTTTTATGTACTAGCTAATGTGTATTTTTTTTTTAATGAAGTTATGAAGTTGTGAATTCTTGTATGTGTTTTGGGTGCCATAATTGATTTGACAGCGACAGTAATGCCTTATGGTCACTATTAGGCTGCACTCTGACGGTCCGGTGAGGAACGAACTTTTCACTCGCTACTGGAGACACTGCGCAGAAAAGTCCCACAATGGACTGCGTTGCAAACCGTTACCTTACTTTAGCAAACTTGACTTTTCTGTGCAGTGTCTTCAGTAGCTTGTGAAATGTTCATTCCTCACCGGACCGTCAGAGAGCAGCCTTACAAAACTTTGTTTCATTCCCAACAAGTATTTTTTCAAAACATACCTAAATAAAAATCTTCTTAAGTATGTACCTACTTGTTCTTTCCAATTTGAAAATATTCTACCCAAACAAACGTTCTTCTTTTGAATATGTAATCTCTGGCTAACCAGTGTGGTATATCTGTGGACTAACCTTAATACAACATGTGTTTAATTTTTTTTTCATATCAATTTTAAAACGTTATAGAAACAGTTTTAAAAATTGGATTTCATTCAAACTACTTTCTGAACCTTCCCGGCTCTAATAAGAACAAACTGTGCTACTTTCAGCGAAACCGGTCAACTAAGTTTCGAAAAAATTAAGGACACACAGACAAACACTCATTTTTATATATGGAGATACATTTTTTTTTAATTTTCATAATTTTTTTTTTATTAAAATCATATTAGAAATACCGCCCTGCGTATGTTTTACAAAATACTAAAAGTCATTTTAAAAGGAAAAAAAAAATTGCAATCCTTTCCGGATACGTTTTTTTTAATAAACTTAACAAAGGTTTTGTTATCTGCATTTAAAAATAAATAAAGAGTGTTTATGAAAAAAAAATCATATTCTTTGTTTCGAAAGTTTCTTCTCGGCATTTTAAATAAAAAAAACTTTCGAAGTATGTTTTGAGGATATTCAACTTGTAGGACGCTCTGGAAAATGTGATATTTCTGATACTATTTCGATAAATCCTAAGCCTACGGTCTCCGTGATTGAGTGGTTACGATCCTCGGCTACGAATCCGGAGGTCGCGGGTTCGAATCCCGGCTTGCGCAAATAATGTTTGTTCTTATTAAATTGTGTTATTTCATAATTTATTAAATTAAATTAATATATAGTATATTTGCGACACGTTCCAGAGCGGAGGATATGATACTCTCAATATCGCCCTGGTGAAATACCACCATTCATAATCGAAACGTTACTTGAAATGGTTTTTATAATGTTTCTGACCAGATCTGAATAGCCAGGTACTTCTTCACCTTCCTCTTTACATTCCCTCCCCATCCTCAATACTTTCCGCCTCACAACATACCCCAATTATTGATACCATAGTCTCACTGGCTCCAGACGATTGAGAGCAGCTGGGACTCTCGTGTGGTGATAACGTGTAAAAAAAAATCAAGAAATTAAAACATATATATAATAATTTTTTTTCTCAAAAAAAACATTATGTTTACAGTATTGCAAAAAAATACAATCATTATTTCAAATTATTAAATAATCCCTCTCCGACATCCCTCTCCCTTTCAAATGTGTGAAAGTTACTGTAAAACAAAAAAAAATAAAGGAGTGAAAAATGTGAAAGGGTAAATTATCGCACGCTATTTGGTATTTTTAGCATTCAATTTGTTTTATTTAGTTTCATTACTATTCTATTCAGTTCTATCGAATATCCGGCATACATCTAGCGATGGATGCCAGATTCATCCCCTTAGAGACAAATATATCTTCAACTCTAATCAATTGTTCTGGGAGAGTTAACAACCATTTCAATGTCCATCTCAATAATGAAGTTATATCAAAACTGCTGAGAAGTTACTCGGCTTAGTTTTGTTATTTCAGTATTATTATTTGATTTCGTGCCAGGTATTGTTCCCAGTAATAATACAGCTATAATTGTTTATTCAGTTCTTGACCATAAATAGACGATGTTATAGCGAAATTATTTTCATCTGTCAGAGTGTATGTTCAGAAACAAAATTTTATATCCCATCGACTGACTATTTTTGTTACATTGTGATCACATAACAGAACGATCCAAATTATTATTTTTTTATCAACGATAATATAAACAATTCGCAGTGTGGGTACCCCCACCCCTGAAACCATTAATTTGGAAACCACCACCTCTGCCATAGGTCACCCTAAGTTGTTCGCTACAACAGGTGACTCGGGATGCGTCTGTCCACTAACTGTTTGATGGGCCGAATCGAGAGAGGCCGGTTGCAGGAGTGAGGGATGTACTAATACTAATACTCCTTGACATATTTCCCCCCAAATTCCTACCCACCCCTCATACATATTTCCTTCCCTGAACTTTCTCTTTTTCCTTTCCTTAAAAAGATTCTCCATACAGAAATTATTTTTCACGGAGCCACCTGTGGGGAGTTAATGTTTTAAAAAATCCCTACCTATTTGTAGTTACTCAACTCAAACATACTTTTCATTTAATATTTAAAAATATTGTTTTTTTTATTATTTTATTTTTATTTTTTAATCTATACGATCTTAATGTAACAACATAATAATAATGGCACTGTGCCTGCCTTTCTCACTGGGATATCGTGTGTTGAGAACAGGCAAAGTTTACAGTTTACAATTTGTATATCAAGTATGTAAGTTTAAAAGTTTAAAAATTTACAGAGTTTACAAAGCTTACAATGTTTACAGTGTTTACAAAGTTCAAAGTTTACATTTAAATTTTCTGGTATTAGAATTGAATTGAATAACGAATTACATATTCAACGAATTAACGTATGTAGTTGGTGTTTTAAATTTACATGCAATTTTATATGAATACGACACTACTCTGTCGTATTCCGTCCTGTCCGGAGCGAGTTGAACTATGACATCCCTAATTGGACGTAGTTATGCAGAAAGCGTCCAACCCACAAATTGCTAGAATCGATTTTTCATGTTTTCCTAAAGATAAACGCTAGAATTTTACTTGCTGAAAACATCCAAGCTCCAAATGCAATAGATTTTGGTTAATTTCGCTTTCACTTTTATATACATATGTCTTTTTCTCAGCCTCATATTTTCGGATTGGATGCTTTATGCATTACTACGTCCAATTGGGGTATGTTGGGAGGCTGAAGGCAGTGGGAAGGGGAAGGAAATGGGGAAGAGTAATGTAAATTACGTAGACCTTGTAATTTACAGCAGGACGAATCGTACAAACGTACTATCGCAAGTTTTTAGTTAGACAGACAAAACCACAACTTATTACGTATAGCGTAGATTCCAGGTTATATACTTACCATTGCATTACAAAACCAAATGATATATGTTCAAACTATAATAATTCAAACAAATTGACTTATTAAACCAATTATTCAACTCGTCGCAACCCATAAATGTCCCGCCAATTAATTATGGGTAATGTTTATCCATTCTGTTACCTATGGTGTCTAATGGTTCACGATTAAGCCTAAATTTCCGGAAGCAACCAACCAACCCTCGCAGTGCTCCGGGGGGCGGTTCTGCACGAGCTCTTATTCCGACTCTTTATTTATTTATCGCCCCCCGTTTTCGTAATGCTCGATTAAAATGTTGATATTTTGAGGGGTCATTCGCAATAACTGCCTTTTATGAAACAATACTAGTCGAAGAACTTGGCCCCTTTTCTTACAATGAAACGGGGGTTGGGAACATTTTTGTCGTCAATAGTCAATTCGATATTTGTCTATCTTTCATGGGCCGGACATGTACGTACTCGTTTAATGTCATGTCTTGAACATATAATAGGTACTTTGGTAATATATACATCTAATTACAAGTACGAGTGGGGCGAGGGAAATATTCATCAGTTATGTGCGGATGGGCGAATTTCGATAGAACGTAAAATAATATTCAGAATATGTTACTGGCTTTTCTCCGGAGCTCGCATGTATCCAAACTCTGCAATTAGCACGCCGGGACGGTTTTCCCGGGATCGCGTCAGCATGTGATTTCACAATATTGATTTTCTTATCACAATTAATTGCATTCGTAATACGTTATTAATTTTCCTACAGAAAGCTTTCTTTCCACTCAATTAAAAAATATACGTTGTATTATTATTACTTGACATTATTACTTTTAGTATTCTATATACGAGGTGTGTTCAAAAGAAAAGATGAATTTTGAATTTTCGCGGGCTGTGTACATTCGATTATCGTTTTTTTTTTGTTATGTTGGTACACATATGTTTATCATATGTTAGCATTATCAGCCATTTTAGATCAGTGGTTTGTTTTTGACAACTGGAAAGGTTAGTCACGTTTTGTTTTTTCTTCCACAAATGGGTTTATTACAATTAAATAACAGCAGATTAACCCACGGTGACTTTCCTCGCTGCCTTTCCTTCGCTTGTCGATCTCTCTCCTCTTTCTTTTGTAAATTAAATTTTATTTTGATATCATATTAATTCGTAAATAAACGAATCATGTATGGATTAACTTAAGGTACATTCGAAGCATCTGTAAACTCGTTTGTGTCAGAGTTGAGATGTTATACTGGTCTGATGGAAGCACGGTCGTGTCTGAAACCGGTTGGCAATAAATTCAAATAAAGCGGTGCGAATAAATATATTATATAAATTATAACACAATACGATTTTTCTCTAAAAAGTTAGTCAAACTCTGGACACACTGCTCCTCGGAAAATAAATAAACTCAAAGGCTAATGAGGTATTTTTAATCCTCCATTTATTTTATATTAAATTTGCAATGAGAATTTGACATCAAATTCTTATTTTCGTCCATAGCTGTATTCATTGCACGCCTTTGTATTTCCTGAAAATCTTCATTTGTCACTAAACAACTTCGATATTAAAACGTTCCGAGGTCATGAATGTCGGGAATGAGGAGGATAAATTATAATTTGAATTTTCTCCGACTGTCTCTGCAATGTGTAGGGAATTGTTTGCACAATATCAAGACATATTTATAAAATTTATTACTTTATCACAAAGACTTTTCAGCAGGGACTCTTTGAAAGGCTGCGGTCATATTACTGTAATGAACATGCGACTGGCATTTTGTATGAGAGAGACAGCATAATAATAATAATAAAAATAATAATGGTGATGATGATGATGATGATGATGATGATGATGATGATGATTATCTAACTCCATTCAGTGGTATTCTTACAGTCTATACATTCTCATAATATTACTCCTACAGTACTCCTTACGTGGATATTCATCTAATAAAATTACATTACATTATACAGTATATACATAGCTTTACAAGAGAACAAACACATTCGCAATAATAGTGCAAAAATAATAACATTTTAAGACAGGAGTCGCGTTATTTTCAGCAACAACTGACTTTAAATAAAAAAAAATTTAAGTAAATACGGAGGAAACCAACACCAAACAACTACCGGAGGCTTGTGAAAATAACTTTTTACAATAAATTGAAGAGCAATTAAAATGTATCGACAGTGGGATTTTTTAAATAATTTTGTTTTTAAGGCCCGTTTAAATTCAGTCGATTTCTGGATATTAGTATAGATCTGGGGGAAGTTTCTTTCAAATGATCGGGCCATTTACACGAAGAGAGATCATAGCAGACGGCTCGATTTGACCTTGAACGTTCAATTAGACGATTGGTAGCATCTAGATCTGCTAACCTCAGAGTAAGCTGTCTATAGCGTAAGTCCTGTCGGATACATAGTTCAGATATATAGGCTGGCGCCATTCCCTGCAATGCTGTGAAGGTCAGTAAGGAGATCTTGAACACTATTCTTTCAGGGCATCGAAGCCAATGAAGGTGATCTCTTAGAAGTTTGATTAAGATAAAGACCGGAGAAGGGAGCATAAGATATACACAACAGTGTAGGCATATAATAACGTGCAAGGTTGTCCAGTGTCTCTTCTCTACCCCCTGCCATCCGAGATAATACTTTGTTTTAAGCACATTCTATTGACTATTATTCCGCTATTCGATATCGTAGTAAAATCTGAAATATGGAAGGACATTATAGAAAGTGCTAAAACATTACAATGACTTAATATCGCCTATAGAAATTCATCGTCGTTTTCTCGCAAGTGTTCCATCCTAAGTTGAAGCATTTAAAAATTCTACACAACTCCGCAAATATATTATTAACTTATAGAATGCAAGGCTGATCTAAGCGTGATGAATAAGATCAAGAAAGGGACACTTATATGGTTTATGCATGTAGAACGAATGAACAAAGAAAGGAGGATAATAAGAATATATGACACGAGGCCCGAGGAAGACATGACACGATCAAACGAATCAAATACTTGAGTCGGGCCATGTCAGAAGTCGTAATAATAGAAGAGAATGTATGAGACGATGTATGAATGTGAATGAAGCAAGAAGTGTATGCCAATATAGAGTTTTTTAGCGATCCTTCCTTTCTACATACCCTTGGGGGATGATTAGTTAGTTAGTTAGTTATGTATAAAATTAGGTGGAAAATTATGCTAATGAGACCAGTTCAATTTACGCCATCTTCACCGATATCATACTTCAAGTTCAAGACTTGCTAATATTATCCGATTTAATATGTTTGTATAAAATAATTAACGGTCATCTAGATACTATATTATACCTTAGCAGTATTGAAATAAATGTACCTAATTCCCATTGTTTAAGACACACCATAGCACATTCCGCCTGAATACTTTCAGAAATATATTACCTATTTTGTGTCATACAGAAAAATATGAATGTCATACAGAAAAAAAGTTTGGAGATCAAAGGGTTAAACAGCGGTGTGCACAAAATATTTCTTATTAATTTGATTAAATTTTAATAATTTTGTTTCCAAGTACTTATGAAAGAAGTGGTAGTAGAACAGTTTCCTTCATCGTATAAAAGTCCCGGTTTGTGTTTCTTTGCTATGTTACAATATAATATAGCCCTAATAAAAATCATTTCGTTCGATTCCTTCATATAATGCACAGAAATTATTCTTGTTTATGCCAACTTATTCGAATTGCTCAGAAATAAAAACTGCTTTATATTCTAAATGCATAATCGTGATGACTGTACACTGTATACATAGCCTGTTCATTAGCACAATTCCAATCAGAACGTAATTAAGTTAAGGAGATAGCGTGTAATTAGGTATCGTGTATACATTTCTACACTGTATACTGTCCGTAGCAATGTCAGTTGTCCTTTATTACGATAGCTTTGTTTATGGGGATGCGAATCCTGCAATTTTGATAGCGATTTCGTTCATGTAAAACGTCTGAAATGGCGGTCATTCCGCTAAATTGAAATCTGCAGCAAAGATAACTAAAAAATGCTTATTGTGTTAACTCTGAATAGGGTATACGAGTATAATATAATATATCGTTACGGGAAAGGTATGCATAAAAATATGAGATATTTTCAATGTTACAATGAAAATTTCCTACCCAAAATATAGGTGTGCAGCTAGGCACTGAGGTAAAAATAAAATTATGTTTATTTATCGATTTCTCTTTGCCTAGGCAACGTGACGTAGGCGTAGGTACCAAGACGATATATAACTACAGTCTGACATTTAAGAGTAGACAAAATAAATGATATGTTTGTTAAACGCGATGGATGTGCGTCCGTACGTCGTTTTCGTAATTCAAATTTGCGTCAAATATCACGGGTGTGAACGAGATGACACTACGCCTACTCACTTACACTTCTATAGGACCTACTAAGAAAGAACCTACAAGGTTATCTTTATTGTACTCATGTGTTGCTACGTTCGCTATCTCACGTTCTCTAATGACATTTAACATTTAATATTTATTTCCATTGTTTTCCTAATGTCATTGATTGTTTCCCGATTACAATTATTGTATCATGTATAATATTAAGTAATTTGCGTGTATTTATGAATGAAATAATGTAACTGGTCTCTACCGTTTTTCTTTTACTGGTGTTTGCCATGTAATTGAAACACTTTTTCATCATACAAGCGGGCATTTTGCCACTTATTTGTGCAATTTGGTTAGAGATAGCAGACGACCTCATGCGATGCGTAATGGGTAAATATTAAATCAAAGTACGGCAATTACCGTATCTTTTGCTTTCCACACTGAACTCTACAACATTTAATTTAAAAAATAAAACAATAACTTTGTTTTACATCACTTTTATTTATACTTTAGCCGACCGGGTTTCGCTACTACCGTAGCTTCTTCAAGGCGGTATACAACTAAACTATGAACTAAGATGCACATGTGTTATGGATTGATACAAACAGGCTAGTGAAGGGCCAAGGGTGGGAGATCAGCAGGTACCTGCTGATCGGGAAGGGAATGTACTTTGTTTATTGGGAATAATTTATAGATTGGACTTTTATTTAAATTTATTTGATTATTTATGAGTCTACTATTAGTGTTTTTTGCTTTCCTTATTTCTAATGCTTCTAGGTTATCTAATCGAATGCCGGTTACATTTTTATGCAGTAAACTAGTGCCTGTATTTTATCGAATGTGTGGTCTGTTTCTAAGAGATGGTTAGCAAATTCGGAGAAACCATTATTATTTAGACATCTTAAGTGTTCTTTTACACGGATATTAACATTACGCGACGTTTTGCCTACATAGAACGCCGGGCAATCAGCACATTGAAGTGAATAAATGCCTGAATTGCCTTAACTGTCTTCTTTATCTTTACCGTTAATTAATAAAAAAATAAAAAATAAAAAAATAAATCTACAACATTTCTTAGTGTTTTTAATATCATTGCATGGAAAGGCGATTTTTTTTTGTAAGTTAACTAATGCAAAAGATACTATGATTTATATATAAATTCTACATGGGTAGTGGATAAAATATAAGGTTTCTAATTACACAAGTTCTTAGACTGTAAGTATCAAGTTCTATATTAAATACGTACTACAGTAGAAGCGTTCGACAATTTATTTATTTATTTATTCATGCCTAGAAGGCCTTTACATGTTGATACATTTATCACATAGTTTTACAGGGGAATACAATAATGTACACATAAAATAATAAACAGATGTAAAACAAGTAAGTAGATACAATATAACAGTATGTAGTTACAGCGTAATTATCACAATGAATAATAGTTTATCCTGTGGTTACATTATAACAGCAGGTTGTACAAAAGAGTACAAGAAGTAGTTTAGTGCATAATATAATAACATAAGTATAAAAGAAGTGAGAAGGTAGATAATAATAATAATAATAATAATAGTTGGATGATTTGAAGGGCGCTGTGTAAGTAGCTAGTTTCAGCGCAATAGGTGGGTAATAAAGGCAGTAGAATTTTAATTACTATGACGTTGTAAAATATGAACAGTTTATAATATACGTGTTTATAAAACAGCAAGCCTTTATTATACCTGATTGGGTATTTTGCAGAAACATAACATAATAAAAATTGCAATAAAAAACGATGCACGACAATGCCTTCACCGGTTTACAAACTGCACATATTTTGAAATGAAACTTGCGTATCTTAGAAAACTTTTCAATGGATGATTTTAATACATATGCAAAGGTTGGTAGTGAGTCAATCTTCTGATTAGGATCAGCACATGGCTTTGTAGGAAGAATATTCATTTTAATAGGTCTCTCCGAATCTCCCTTGTTTGCGGCCTGCAGAGAAATCGAAGATGTTGAGCACACTTCAGCTAAGTGTATCGAATAAAAATCTGAACCTAATAAGTTTTCTCACGTTTATGGCCTCAATAAATTTTGGAGAACGTAAAGAAGGAAGATGCCGCTCTTAATGTTTTCGACACGTGCGTAACTGGAACGAGTGATATAAGTAATACGTGAACTAGAATAGAAACCTTTCATAATGTTGACATCAAATAATGACATTTCGGAAAGCCCGATTGATGTAATTACTTCACAAAAGAGCTCATACTTTGCTTTTGCGCTTTGAGCTTTTTCCGGGTGGATTCGTTCTGCAGAGTTATTTAAACGGGGGTTGTATCCTACGTGTTGTCGTTCCTTACAAAGCTAATTAAAATGCAAACCCTCTACTTTTTCAAAGCTCTATGAATCTACTTTGTGATCAAAATAGGGTGGACCTTAATTAAAGACACACTCAGACAAATAATAATAATAATTATGTACTCTATAATATTTGTTTTTCTCATCTCTTCATAAGTACTTAACTATTATACTATTCTCATATTATCTGGTATACATAATGTTTTTTTTCTGTACTATTCTTCACATATCGTTATACTTAATTATTATACTTTTTTCTAGACATATTATATTACCATGCTCTGTCAATACTAGCTTTTTTCCCTTCTATGCTTTATATAATGGCACTTAATATGAACTAAACTAGTCAATTTCACTGCCCTAAAACGGGATTTGTTCCCAGTTGGACAGTTAAAGGTTTCATACTTTTTATTGTTAAATAATGTGTGTTTAAATTAAAAGTAATTAGTTACAGAGGCGAATATTCAAAACATACCTCACATTCACTGATACTTAAACTCTAGACACAAATATTAATAATTGTTGAGGATGTATGCAATAATCGTCTGTTTGTATTTGTATTCCGAGCAGTTGAACATATCTACTATGTCTGAATGTGTATTACCTTCTGCGTGAAGTCTAGGTAATAGAGAATTTTTTTAATGACTCAGTCCTGAAATTATTGTTACAATTTAATAAAATTTTACATCGGGTAGTTCTAGTTGGAATATTAAATTTAATTAAGCTGAAGATTTCAGGGCTGTCTATAAAACCATAACATAAAATATATGTAAAGTAGCTAGTGTTGGATAAATTTCCGGGATTTTTTACAGTATCTTCGCGCAGGAGGCCCTGTAGGAAATAATTTCCCTTTGTCATATTTGGGGATGCTTTGTGGAGGATCTTTTAGAGGATAGGAAGGAGTGAACCTGGATCTTGAAGAGACCGACGATGCAGAAGGGAGGAGACACAGAGGCCCGCAGATCATTCCACAGCCGATCTGTTGAACACAAGAACGAGTGTAGAAGCGACCCATTCTTATGATGACAAATGTGAGGCGTATACAAATGTTGGGCACGTGTTTGGCGTGTTCCCCGATTGTGCACCGATGCCGAAGGGATCAATGACGCTAGTTCCTCAGCGCATCTTCCATTAAAATACCGATAAAACAAGGACAGCATTTCCGCCTGACGTCTGTGCTCCAAAGATTGCAATCCGTTTGTTAGGATAGGCGATTTTATCAAACGGACCGCCCGTTTCTGCACATAGTCGAGAGTTTTTTTCAGATATTTCGAGTGACTACCAAATTCTACAGTGGGGCGCACTTGCGATTTTTACAGGGTCAGCAGTTGTGTACTATTAAAATATCTGCGGGCTCTGTAGTACTCCCAGCTTCTGAGAGGCTAACTTCACTTCGGCTTCGATGGAGCCCCCATACCTGAGCTGGTCACTTAGGGTTACACCAAGCATATCAATGGAAGGCTTGTCGGAAAGATTGCTGAGGATATTGTTTGAATTTTCATCTAAATGGTGAAAAACACATTACCATATTTAAAAAAATATGTATAATGTATTTTTCAATCCAGTACACCAAATATTATAATAATGCGTTCATTAATAAGGTGAACCAAAATGCTATTAAATTTTAAAAAAAATAACTATCAAAGACCCAATCAAATTAATTTGTTCAGTGCATTATACTAAAGTGTACCTAAAGGCTACCGCATTAATGTTCTGAAATATAACGTTACAGACTCTATTATAATTAGATTATCAGAACACGATGAGGACGGATCTTTTAGAATTTTTGGAAAAGGCCGAATAGTACCGAAGATATAAGCGTTTGAATGTTGATATTTTTCGGCCGGCCGATAAGCGTGTATCACGGTACATACAATGACTGGCGCGGCAGTACTGCAACACTGTCATTCGAATTATGAATTGTACTGAATTGTGTCTCGTGTGACGTCACTAGACACGATTGTATACGTTTTATCTAAGTTCACTATTAGATCAAAAAGATATTGTCTACTTCTTCTCCTCTACGGTATACTTACGTCAAGATCAGATTTATCTACAAAAATATAAAAAAGTTTATGATCTATTTGACATTTGGCATGTACATGTTACTTTTATCTCGAATGTCCCTAAAAAAAATATTTTTGCACAATCATCAATTATCGCTAATACGGGTCTAAAGGGAAAATGGAAAAATACGAGTAAGTATTGGAATTCGTAGGTATAAAAATCCGCATTGTCATTCAAGTAGCTGCCCGTTATTGTTTTTAATATCTCTCATTTCAACATAATTGAAGCAGTTCACATAATTATTAATTAATTCTCAGTCTGATTCCGGAATTTTTAATAATTATTTTATTCACCGAAAGATTAATTAATTTCCTTCTTCTTTATTGACTCCATATAGCGCGCCTAACACATGGCGCCAACCCACGCCATTGGTCAGTTGGTCGCGTAGTTTATGCTCTGCGGAATTCTAAATTTGAACATTTTAATGGCGGCCAACAGTGTTCGACGGTTGAATTTACAACCAATAAAGTTCAAAATTCGTTCTACAAATAAGGTTACCAATTATTTTTCACGGGAGCATTAAAACCATACTCAAAATAGCAATAGCTTTTTCCAAATCATTGCATAATTAAAGTGAACAAAATACCACCTTCATACTGAATTAATACCACTTTTATTGTTTTTATTAATCCCATTCTTAGAAATTTTCTAAATAACCTTTTTTAAATGACACATTTTTTATTTTTTTATTATTAACTTTTTTGATACATCCATTTATGCAAATATAGGTACAAAGGTTATAAACATTTTTTTTATGTATACGCATTTTTTTAAAATTCAAGTATATATATATATATATTTGAATACATGTATATAAATTTATGTTTAATTTATTATTAGCAAGGCCAGTGCGTGGGTATACTCTTACTTGGTATTAGATAGTGGCAGTAAAAAAGAAGTTTCTTTTTCATGGAACAAATTATTTAATATTTATTTATATATATTTACTCGTATATATGGTATACGTATATATATATAATCACCTCTTCCCGTAGTATGTTGATCTAGTAAGATTTACATGACCTTTGTTGATCTACCTTTAAGACCGTTTATCTGTGCTCCGGTGGAATACATCTGTATATATATATATATATATATATATGTAGAATAATTTTCTCGGTTTACCCGCGTAATGTAGTCCTTAGAAGGACTTTTTAACTCCTGACGTTTCGGACTACATTACGCGGGTAAACCGAGAAAATTATTCTACATCTTACACCCGTGAAAATCTCAACCATAACATATATATATATATATACAGATGTATTCCACCGGAGCATGATATATTCCTTATATCTATATCTTTACAAGTTTAATTAAGTGAGTTTTTATTTAAAATAATTACTCTGTAATTCTAATAAGATTGTAAAACCAGATAAAATGAAATATAAAAATTATGCTTCTTTGAATTAATAATTTTTTTGTTGAAAGAAAAAATCAATATTATGTATTAATGGATGTTGAAGGTAAGTTAAATAAAAATTATCAGTTAAATTCGAAAAAGAAAATTAAAATTATGAAATGAACATCTATTCAATGATATACCAGCTTCTTTGCAAATTTTTACAGGAAGAATATAATTTTTTCAGTATATATTTACCGACGTTACACCCTCATGGGCTGGTAAGAAATCAACATAAACTGGGTACAGCAAAAATGCGGGTAATGTTGCGCAATGTCTCGTTGCGGCGTGAACTTGCACATGGGTCTGGAGATGTCAGTATATGTGTAGCTATTAAACTGCGGAAAAACACGTTACAAATTTAAAAACCTCAAAGAATAGAGAATTTTAATTATTTTCTAACTAAATCTGTTTTACCGATAATAAAGCATTATTTTTAAAAAAACGTCCAAATTAGAATGGGGTGGGAGTAAATAAGTCGTCACAATGTGGATTAACCGCAGTTTGAAAATGGCCTTAAACGCCGAAACAGCTGTCACAATAATAAAAATTAAAAATACTTGCAGTACTTAATAAAACATTATTAACCCTTAACACTCCTTTGTCGGGTGCCAGCCGACATCACTATTTGTACGCTACAACTTAGTTGTCGGCTGGCGGCCAACAAGATAAGACGTGCGCGCGCGGTGTATTTTCGCGCACAAAACTTGACACGTGACGTTGTTTCTTGTGATTATTCGATAAATAAATATTTAAATTCACGTTTTAGTAAGATTTTGACTGTTTTCCGTTTTTGTTTTACTATAAAATAACCTTTTTGTAACTGCCTATCAATAAATTAATATTTTTACATTATTTAAATTAGAGTTGGCTGACAACAAATATTAAAAAATAATGGAGTGGTAAGGGTTAAATTTGATTTACGTTATTTTTTTTTTTAATTAAATGGAGTACTACGAATTAAAAACAAAAACTATTAATAAAACTATATTATACAAAAATAAATTCAATACAAAGCTAAAAGACCCAAAGCTTTCAAGAACATATTTTATCTATGGGCATAAATAGTACGTCAACACCCGCTGTGAGTTTCGAACTCGAATCTTCCGACTGCTAACCTAGCATCCTATCCGCCAGGCTATCGATCATCCTAATTAAACATTAATTTTAAAAAAAAAATGGATGATAGTCTGGTTGTAACAACTCAATGGCTTTAACTCGCTACTGGTAACTAGTTCCTACCCTTTCATTCCGCCAAATGAACCGAGCATATTTGTATCGAGCTGCACCACCGAGTGCTGGCAACACATGCTTTATGTGGCCGTCAATTCTTTAGAAACCAACATAACCTCAATTCGGACGCTGATTTCCCGCGCGCGCGTAATGCCCCCTGGTGAAAAGTCAAAATTTCAATGTGGTAATGGCGACGAGTAAACTCCGCGTTTCATCGGTTTTCTATGAGCCATTCTGGGAAACGACGGTCGTTTTTAACCGAGATAGGTAGCCACTAGCCGTATGTAAGTACCTTGAGATGCCATGGCCATTAGCAGTTTTCCCTAACAGGCTAGATACTTCACAGATAAGGGCAGAACGAATGACCGTAAAAATTCGCGCCATTAATTATTATGATAGGGCGCAAATGCAGCGCCGCGATACGTTGACGTCAAACGTGTGAAACTAATCTTCTTTTTATTAAAGTACCTACCCGTAAAATAAGTTACTCCGTACCTACCTAATTACATTTTATAAGGAATGGCTTCCCTCTTTTTGCGGTATAAAAACAAAATGAAGTCCGCGATTACCATTTTTTATTTGAATGTTTGAATTTTACAGCTGAATTCAGCGGGGACATTCTGCATAAAACGCGATGAGAATCTCGGTGCCTTTGGGGGAGGGGGTTATGTAATTTGTTGGGGTTAATTAAGAAAACGGGGAAATTGTGGCATCTGGACATGATTCCTGTATTTGTATCAAGTTTGCAAGATACACGTACATTATGCCCTTGCAGAAGACAACATTACAAGAATCCAAACTGGTACAATCGTGTACAATGACATTATTAGAAGGTATATAATGTAATTGAGCTGGTTTTGTTTATTTTTTTTATATTTCTTAAGCATTGACTATGTAAAAATTTCTACAGGATTTGTTTGAGGGGTTTTTGTTATTGTTACTTAATTTTATCACTGCGCTACCGGTTTCGACACATCCGTATCATTCACTAGCGTTCTTAAAACTAACTTAAACTAAAGAGTAAAAGTATAGAAATAATTAGACATTATTAGATGACGGTAGTGGGACTGGTGATTTGGAGGGGAGAGGGCAATGGGAGGAATCAAAATAACCAGAAAACATGATTAACAAGAATGATTTACAAGGTGCTATGGTTTTGTTTTATAAATAAGTGTTATTATTAACTTAGGTTTTTTTTTAGTAAACAAAATAATAGCACCCTGTAAATAACCTTTGTTAACCATGTTTCCTAAATATTTTGACTCCTCCCTCCCCCCTTCCCTCCACACCTCAGTGTTCATTCGTAAATTTTTCAGCATTATTCGTAAATGCTGGAAAATGGTTTACCAAAACTCGAGCAAACATTAACTGCAACAGATTGCCCACACCACGGTTGTTACCTTATATCCAAGATTCTGACATTTTATATAACCTTCCTTTCTCCATATTTCCCCACATTCATGATATCATATTAAAACTACCAAATGATCCACCATGAAGGCATAAGACTAGGTTTCAACCATGTTTTGTTTTTTTCCAGGAACCCCCGCCTACGACACCGTGAGACCCTTGGCCTACCAAGACGCCGGCGTATTCCTGCTCTGCTTCAGTGTCAGTGACCCGGAGTCATTGCAAAATGCCGTTACCAAAGTAAGAAATTATCGAATTATTTTCATCAATGCAAATCTCCCGCTGTCAAATATAAAAACATCTCAATGTGTTGGCCACCACACAATCCAGTCACCTTTTATTTAGGTCTACCAACACTAAACTTGTCCTTGTTCTGAGTATGTTAACAGTGACTCTTCTGTACCCGGATACCATCTTCAAGTGTTGTGCCTATATGTACAAAATAAATAATCTTCATCAACTCACGTGAACTAGGGTATATGCATAGAGGACCATGATAATTAAAAAAGGTTTTTTTTCAGGCAATATTTTCTGTTTTTTATTTTCTTAACAAGCTTCGTGGCTTACGTTTACAAACAACTATATTTATTTTCTGATTGGATTTATGCTACTAGTATCTTTTTGCTTCATCGGGAATTTCAACTGAGACCACAGGCATAGACTGAAAGTACCATATAATATAACTATTGTAACAAATGTTATGTTAAAAAATAGATTAATTATGCTATAACCCTTTATAATAATTGAATGAATATATCTATAAGAGTTGGTCCTGTTTCGTAGTCACCACAAAATCCCTCCTTTATTTTAGTAAATGAATGATTTATGATACACTAATTGTCGTGTCCACCGCTGTTTTCATAAATACTTTCTTGTTAGGTAATGAAACACAATAATCTCCTAATTTATCGCCATTTCTTTGGTTGTCGTAACTTGTTGACGTGACGAAAAGAACAGGGAGGGTTCTGAAAGGTTTGCTGAAATTCGATTTTATGAAAGGTCCCATTTTAGAAATATATCAGTTAAATTATGGAAAAATAAATATTTAAAGTGACCCTTAAAAATTCTAACAAAATATAAGAACTGTTGAATTATGAATTTTGAATGTGTGAACTTTGCGTAAATATAACAATTACTGAATTGTCGTTTTCTTTTGTAAGATGATCAAGTACCGTTTTTGGAAATACCTCTGCAGTAAAAAGTACTCTGACAAATATGATGAAATTATATCGTCCGGCGAGTGTATATATCACCAAGGGGCCAAAAATATATCACCAATGTCACCAATGGTTACCATTGTTGCCGCAGAATATTTATCGTAGGCTAAAAGTGACGCCAAGAACTTTTTCACGCCCAACGTGAGCAAGCCGAGAGACCGCTGAAAAAGCGGATTTTTTAATTATATACGTGGTTGTTATAAAAGAAGCGATTGGAAACAATTATTTGAGAGTAACAGTTTTATGGCCAACGAACAAATTTATCACCCGTATACAATAATTCGGATAATTTTCCTGGTCGCGAAAAAGCTTTCGTTTACTCGTATGTCACTATGGGTATTTTTTAACCCCGTTCACAGATATTCCTGTCACTCTACGATAAAAGAAGTTTAAGAATATATTATACTTTCTCAAACTGCTGATCTTCAAATTGAAATGAGAAAAGCACTCCCAAAGTGACTCCCAAACCTTCAAAAATTGCAAAGACGTCAAAATAAGAGAGACGTAAAACTTTTATTTTCATCAAATTCCTCTTTTCGTGCTGCAGTTTTACTATCTCGCTAGTTATTTAAAATTTCTGGGAAATGTTTCACCGAAACGTCGAACCACAAATTTCAAACTTTCGTCGTTAAAATTGTGAAGTGAATATACTTTTGTTGCTCTGAGCAGACCATAAACTAGTTCTATCGGAAAATTGCCCCTCCTTTCATGGCGTGGATGCACTTTTTTATGAAGTTGCTGCTTGGTGCATAAAAACAAGTAAAATTTGCTAGTCAAATTAACGTGTTACATTTTACACACTGTTTTGCAAACAATCTTTTTAAAATTATTTTCATTTTGTTGTTTGTTAATACATCATTTTTTAAAATAAAAAACAACCATTTTCGCCAGAATTTTAACGCTTTTATTTATTAATAATCAATTGAATACTATGAAACAAAAAACATTGCGGTGTTTTGTCGTATATTATGATGGTTAAATAGATGTTTTAAACGTTGCAAATTACGCTGTAAGCGTAAGCCAAAATAAGCAACGTAACCTAGAAACTTCAACACCAAAAAATCTGTGCATTTTATATGTCTTGGATCACCGTTCGAAAAATTTTACTGCATCAGACAAACAAAGCGATTTCTATTTTAGATAATTTACATATATGTTAAATATATCTACATTTCAAAAACAAACAAACTCTTGGTCCGGAAAACTTTTTATCTCATTTTCGCTCACTACCTTTGCTTTTAACTTTGTAGTACGACGATTTCAAACTGTCTAATGAATGTTAGTCAACAATTTTCTCTCATTGACTTTCCGGGTTGCTCATTTTGTAATCAAATTATTTGAATACCAGATTTTTAGAATACGTCGTCTAAAGAATTTAACGCCGTGCTATAATTTCACTCAATTTTAATAGATGGCTATCGTATCATCAATTTGGCGCCCAACGTGGAGCCAAAACTTTTTTACCCCCAGCTGGCCCAGGGACCGTCGGGGTCGCTACGGTTGGTTATTAATCGGTTTCTCGATCAAAAGATAAACATCAAATACAAAAATATATATTAAATATTATCAATCACTCGAAGATGAAGTAATAAATAAATCGTGGAGGGTAAAAAGCGAACAGGGAAACACGAGATAGAAACTATGTAAAAGTCATGGTAATTATTACTTGGAGATTTCTAATATTTTAACAAGTTATTAATTTTCGTGAACGGAAGAAGGAATGTTTCTTCTAAAACCTTGAAAATTTTAACATAAATAGTGTATTTTTTATTTTTTTATTGAAAATTTTTGTTACGGGAGTACATTTTGAAGTAGTCCATAAAATACAATAAAATATGTAAACCAAAAATTTCCACAAAGGCAAAGCCTGTGGGATTATAATAGTTTTTATCGCATTTCTATGGGTTATGTGAAAGTTTTCATTTTAAACAAAAATAAGGTAATCATTTTCTTAAACGAAATAAAAGCTAGCGAAAATAAGAAAGATAAAATATGACATTAAGTGATAATAAGAAACAAACAAAAAAAACATTTCATTAGTTATGACAGTAAACAGAATTTACTGTTATTATCACATATACGTACATAAGTATAATAAGATTTTAGCGGACGCTTTAAAATCACACACAAGTACGGTACTAATGTTTTGAAACTAGGTTTTATAAAAATGTAAAAAGAAAGTATTCGTTTAAATATTAATATTAATATTATAGTCACATTGTTACTTTTTTTCTTGAAAATATGTTTTCAAAATGAAACATCAAACATCCATCACCATTCTTCTTTCTAATGGCTAATTCTAACTGTTGATGTGAAAGTAACTTTTTTGGTTATATTCCATTTATTTCTCCAAGGTATCTTAACTTTCCATTACAAGTCCACCTGTTCTTTCCACACACAAAACCATAGGAAACTGCTTCGTCATTATCCCATCATGAACTTTCGACCCGACTTCCTTTATTACAATTAATTGGTTTATTAATTTGATATATCAATGATGACCAATGAATTGTTTGAATTTTTCAATTGAAGTATGCAATCTTTCCATATTCAACGTGTTTTTGAGACTTAAACAGAGTAGCAAGAGGTTAAAAATATATCAGTCCTTTTGTTAAAATTGTTCTTGAAGGGTGGTTTCACATTCCATTCCAAGTCACTGCTTTATTTGATGTTTAATGTAAAACGTATAGGTAAATTAAATGCTCGGTGCAATGACCCAGTTGGCGAAGCGCTCGTGTCGGCAATATCCAATTGATCATAGTTCTGAAAGACAGTAACCGTCCCTTGGAACGGTGTTAAATGACAGTACAGATATAATACTCCATTCACAGTACTCTTCAAACCTACCTTACACTCCACATTATAAAACACCATACAAAGCACCTTTGATATACTTAAAAAAAACATATTATGTAAAATGGTACTGTATAATATATGGATATTGTTATGTAACGAAAGGATGGCCCTGAGATGAGTTCTAGCTACTCGTCTTGGCAAATGAGCCCGGTAAGCAATCACATCATTTCCCTCCATAAATTAACCAATCAGGCGATTCTAGCGCCCAATTAAACCAACACTGTCACCCAACGTGGCTTTCCCACTTAGGGGCTTTCTCCCTACCTAACCTTCCTCTTTCCCATTTCCCCTCTCCCTGACATTCCCTCGAACACAAAAATATACATAAATAGCTATATACGACTTTGCATCTTGCCTATCAAACTTCCACTAACACCAGTAATTGGATAATATGTCATTTTTAAATATTACACTCTTCCCTGATCCCCCCCCCCCTCACGACCCCTTAACATAAACACGAATTTAGCAATATAACAAGTCTTTGCGTTAACCGCGAAATATGGTAGTTCCTTAAATAAAGTCGGCGTTTTATTTTCCGTTCAACTCTAACCGCAAAGTGATTGCTACCCGTGAAGAAATAACTCGTTAGACTTTATTATTTAATAAAGCCTGTTGACTTAATAACTCGGTCCATATGGCGTAAGATTTATTCAGATTGGGAACAGCCGAAAAACTTCGGGGCTATACTATTGCCGTGGAAGTTTCCTAAATTTGCAGTCAATTGTCATAATGGAAAAGTATTTTGGCCTCGGTCCAACCCTGTTGTTGCCCCATTACGGTTTTATTTATGTTCCGTTCTCTCGATTCATAAAAGGATCCCTTTCTTTTTGGCCTGTTTGATAAATGTTCAGTTTCCTGATACATAGTTCAATCAAGCATTTTTCTCTTGGCTAACATATCGTTTTTTCGATACTGCTTTCGAAATACTGTATCTTTAACGTTAAAGAAATTTCAAAAAAAAAATTTGCCCATAACAGATTACTATGTTGATCGTAATATATTTTGTTACCATCAATCGACATATTTTGTTAATTAATTAAATTAATGTTCTACGAACAAAAGCATTTGGGGTTTTCCGTATATTTTTAATAGTGAATAATGTGTTAAAAATTGATCAAAGAGCTGGTAAGCTCTCTGGAATATATTTATATATAATATAATAATGAATGTTTGTCTATCTGTCCTCGATTTTCTCAAAACATTCTTGACCGGTTTTGCTAAAAATAGCACACTTTGTTCTTATTAGTATCGGAAAGGTTTAGAGAGTAGTTTGAACGAAATCCAATATGTAAAACTGTTACTATAACGTTTTAAAATTAGTATGAAAAACGTTGAACCCGCCATTTTGTATTGAGGTTAGCCACAGATTACATATTCAAAAGAAGAAGGTTTGTTTGGGTAGATCATTTTCAAAATGGAAAACACCGGTAGGTACCAACTTAAAACCTTTATTATTATGATATGCTTTGAAAAAAATAAATGTTTGGAATGAAATAAAATTTTCAAATGAATGTTTCTTTATTAATTGAAAAACTAAAGTTTTTAAGACAAGATTTTTGTGCATAGCGCAAAGGGTAACAATTATTTTTATAAACAATAATTATTAGCCTGAAACAGTCATCCAAATTGAAAAAACCTTCCGAGAAAAGATAAATGTCAATGTTTGAATGAAACACTAGTATATATTGATTATCTTGGCGGGTTTGCGATAAGCCGACGTAGCTCAACGGTAGAGCATCTGACCGGCAATCAGAAGGGTGCAGGTTCGAGTCCTGTCGGCGACATTTATCTTTTCTCGGAAGGTTTTTTTCAATTTGGATGAGTGTTTCAGGCTAATAATTATTGTTTATAAAAATGAATGTTTCTTTGTTTAGAGATAGTAGTATACTTTCGCTGTCAAATCAATTATTACACCCAAACAACAAGTAAGAATTCACAGCTTCAAAAATTTATTAAAAAAAAAAATACACACCAGCTGGTTTTAAAATTTAATTATAATATGAAATAAATTGACTTTAAAATATGTGTCTCCTATTGGAAGATTTGATAGCGGTTATGGTAATATCACATTAACACTTTTCTAATGATCATAGATTTTAAACAAAAATCTCAAAAGTCTGTGAATGTTTATGTACGAGTACACTTCAATAATAATATTCAATTTATTTTTTATAACTTATTGAAGTTTGTAAACCTCATTGTAATATTTAATCATTGACGAAGATAATATTAACACATCCCAAAATGAACCACGAAACCGAAAAAATAACAGAAATTAAAAAGATTTCAGTTTACAAATGTAAGTAGCTAGTTTCAGCGCAATAGGTGGGTAATAAAGGCAGTAGAATTATAACTACTATGACGTTGTAAAATATGAACAGTTTATAATATACGTGTTTATAAAACAGCAAGCCTTTATTATACCTGATTGGGTATTTTGCAGAAACAGAACATAATAAAAATTGCAATAAAAACGATGCATATGAAAAAAAAAAAAAACTTAATAAATTTAATAAAAGCATGTATGTATGATATAAATAATGATAATGATTTTAATAATTTTGACCTTTTCTACAGTGGTACTCAGAGATCCGGACGCACTGCCCCGCCCCGCCCGTGATCCTGTGCGGCTGCAGGAGCGACTTGAGATCTGACCCTGACATCCAGAACTTCCTTGCCAAGCACCACCTCATGCCAGTCACTAGCGAACAGGTAAACAACCTAACAATCCAGTCTCTTACGGCCGTTCTTCCCAACCCTACTGAGCACCTGTTGATCCGAAATTTTGCCTTAACACTGTTCAAATGCACAAATACGCTCTTCCCAACGAAATTCCCTATCAAATTTACGATCAATTTGGGATATCGATGTTTGTGGATTAAGTTCACCTCAACAGGGGACTAGTTATAAAAAGTGTCAACAGGGTGAACAAATGTCAGTGCAATGTCAAACGACATTATGAGTTCGCGATCTATTTATCGCGATTTAAATATTGAATGACAAAGATTTATTTCCGTTTTCAAATGTCAAAACATGTTTTTGTGTGTTTTAAACATAACTGAAGAGAACGTAACATATTTGACTTATTATAAGCCGAATTTTCTCTTAATTTTCAAGAAATAGAAACGTCAAATATTAAATGTACGTTTATGAAAGTGAGCGGGCACTATTTTATAGTCTACAAAAGTGGGCGGGCACCACCATGTCTATGTTTAATTTAGGATAAAAAATACTTGGAAACAGGCAAACAGGGCGAATGCTTAACAAAACACTTGGCTGATTGGTGCCTTAGATTGATCATTCGAAACGTTGGGAAGAACGGCCGTTTCTGAGTCTTCTCTTCAGATGTTAACAGTGATTTTATTGAAATTTATGTCAACGCGACTACGTTAAAAGCCGTATAAAAACACTTTTCAGAACCGTCTGTGCGGGGTTCAATTCCTAGATGCGACCGATACCTTTTATTTTCTGTGTCTTTTTTGTTTCACATTTCATTTGAGATTTGTTAATATTATCTTATTCAATGATTAAATATTACAACGAAGTTTATAAGCCGCAATAAGTGATTCCAATAAATTTAAAATAAATATTTAGTCGATGTGGACCACTGTTTGTTCGATGGCCATTTCCAGCCGTGCTCGAGAACGATCCAAAGATACCGACATTATCGATTAAACGTTAATCGATGTGTATGTGCTAAGGAGCCAGATAAAGACACACAACATTTTTACGTTTATCATATTTTATTTATATTTCTTGCATTCTCTCGCATTATGATTAATGATCCCGTTATAATGTGATCTTCTAAAATTTCGAAAAAACCGTTCCTGAATTTGCAATTTTTTTTATATATTCAAATCACAGAAGAATAATAAAATCAAACCGAATAAAAAAATAAGCAGTCTATTCGCGAATTTGAATAAATTTCCATCGCAGGCGAAACTGCGATTACAATGAATCCGTAAACAATGTCTTTGTTCACGAGATTGGTGGCGCTCCGACCAAACTTATCAATTAAACCTTCGTTTTAATTCAACGTCCTATGACGATCCCAAGTTCTTGGGGGAAAATCGTCAAGGCTTTTATCGATACCCTCGGCGGGGTTCCTCCGCACCGCAGGGCTCATTCTCAGTTTCTGTTTGATTTGTTGATCCATTAACACGAGAAAACAACCCACCCTACAATATCAGTGTACTGAAAAGACAAGACAATGGCGCTAGATTAAAAAAAAAACCAAAGGGTATTCGAGTTCAAATTATTTTTGAACGAGTTTTATAAAGTCGATTTTTGAACGATCAAGATTCGATTACGTACGAGTACATCTAACTCACTGAATATGCACACCGACTGAGTTGTATTCTTGTGATATTAATCGGTCATTCGCGTCATGCTCTACTGAAACATGTGACCTTCCTAGAGGAGAGACGACAAACATTTTCAGCATATTAAATCGAAGTGAACGGACGCATGATGAACGATTTATTTTCATACATTAAATTGATCCCATTTATGTTAATATATCGAACTTCGAAATATAATATACCGAATCTGCACATCGAAATTTCACATAAAAATCATTCAAATTTTTAAAAATTATACTAAATTCGAAGTGTAAATTAAGTAATAATAAATTACACTTCTTAAGTAACATATATGATGCACCTATATATATATATATATTTTATAATTCTATGATAATTAATTGAAACTGTTTTAAAATGACATGTAATCAGAACCGCAGTAAAGCGTGAAGACTTTAAGCCTTAGGAAAAAGATAAAGAATCTTCCCTACAAAGGACGGAAATAGGCCTCCAGATGCCACAGTCTCTAAGTTAGATAGGTACCAATATTTCATTATATTCTGTAAAGTTATTCCTTTACTAATTTGCATATTTCCTTTCTTCTTTAAATGGATTTGTTTATTGGGCAACTTATTTAAATAATTGTTTCTACTCATTGTTATTTCCCCACGCCTCTGAGCGGCACTGGAAACAACATACAGACTTAACCAAAGTAAAATATCTGAGGGCCCTCTGTTATTGTTTGAAGCTATATTATTTTATCGCGTATTTTTATAAGTCGATGTTGTTGATTTATCTATTGGACGCGAACATTAATAAAGCTACTTATTTTTATTTGATTACTTTCTCCGCTCCGACCATTTTTTACGAGGTATCGTTTTGTTATTCCAATATAAATAAATTCCCATGGATCCCAGTATTTTTGATAGCTGATCGAAGTCTTGCAAAAACAAACTTATTACATCAACGGTGGATGATTAGGATTTAAAAATCCTTTCACGGGAAACAATAATCTTTGGAAAATGTGTTACATATGTTATGTTTTAATATATTTTTGATTCCGTTTACCGAAAACAGAAAGTCAACCAAGAAAATTTTCGCCCTCCGGGTCAGCTATTTCATAATATAAAAAAAGGTAGGGTCGTATCCAGAGTCTGGCAAATATTTCTACAGCACAAGAACATGAGGACAATATCAACCTTGCACAAACAATATCACAACGCATTTTTTTGCCTCCAGGATGTGCACCGATGCCGAAAGTATTATTGGCGCAATAGATCTTCGGAGAACATTCTATTGAAATATCGCTAGAAAAACACAGCATTCACTCGTTTATTAATTTCTAATTGTTTAATTGAAACGTTGCTTGAAATGGCTTTAGCCGTGTTCGGTGACCAGATCTGAATAGCCAGCTATTTCCCCACCTTCCTTTTCCCCTTCTCCTTCCCCTCCCTAAAACCTTCAGTCTCACAACATTCCCCAATTGGGAATGCCATAGTCTCACTGGCTCCAGACGGTTGGAAGCAGTTTGGACTCTTTTGCGGTATTAATGTAAATAAAAATAATAAATTAATCGGAGACCCTTTCTTTAGACGAACGAATAATCCTTATATAATATCAATTAATAAAGTATGGAAAATTATATATTCACCGCTTCTCAGTATGTTCACATTATCAAAACAATATAACACGTTCAAATAAATCAATTAAGAAAAAATTGTCAGTTAAATACGAGGAAACACATTATAAATGTAAAAACCCCGCGGAATAGAGAATTGTAATTGTTTTATAACTAAATCGGTTTTACCGATAATAAATCATTATTTTTTTTAAAACCCGTCCAAATTAGAATGGGGTGGGAGTGAATGAAATCAAATAAATAAGTCGTTACAATGTGGATTAACCGCAGTTTGAAAATGGACTTGAATGCCGAAGCAGCTGTCACAATAATAAAAACTAAAAATACTTGCGGAATTTAAAAAAGACATTATTACATTTGATTTACATTATTGTTTTTTAATTAAATGGACTTCTACGAATTAAACACAAAAAACAATTAACACAGCATTCTCATCTAAAGTCCGAAATCACTCCGTTAAGACGTTAAACGGATTGCATGCCCTCTGTAATAGATTCCCTAAACATATTCAACACACCCGAATCTGAAAGTAATTACGCGATAACATCGCTCTCTCTTCGTTGATGTCATGGGAAAAATGAGAACGAATTCGAATGCAAATCGTATTAGATTACCCGCAAGTAATAAATCTACATTTTACCCGTCCTTCAAAATAATTCTTTTTTATATGTGCCATTTTATGTTTGAAATTCATTCTGCATGGAAGAAAAACTGTACGAGTAAATCAGAAAAAAAAAATCTTGCTTGTGTGGTGGTGTATTTGATGAATCTTTTTTTTATAAACAATAATTATTAGCCTGAAACACTCATCCAAATTGAAAAACCTTCCTTAACTTGGCGGGTTTGCGATAAGCCGACGTAGCTCAACGGTAGAGCATCTGACCGGCAGTCAGAAGGGTGCAGGTTCGAGTCCTGTCGGCGACATTTATCTTTTCTCGGAAGGTTTTTTCAATTTGGATGAGTGTTTCAGGCTAATAATTATTGTTTATAAAAATAATTGTTACCCTTTGCGCTATGCACAAAAATCTTGTCTTAAAAACTTTAGTTTATCAATTAATAATCATTTTATTTATTTATTTTATTACTAACATTTTTAAAGCTTGACGTTTCGATAACTATTCATTTGATTTTATCTAACTATAACTACAATATTTTTATTATTTTTGTTTTTTTTTTTATACCTTTCCAGAAAACATTTATTTTCTGAAACTATTCTCCGAACAAATCATGTAGAAATGCCGGTTGATTTGGCAACTAGGTGTGCCGGTAAACTGTACAATTTTTTTCCCCCTATACAAAGTATCTATAAATGTTATATAAAACTTTCTTCATTTGAACGGTCAATGGCTAACCTTGGCCAAATTTTATTTTTGACTCCATTTTACAAGTCTCTTACTAATTTTACCGAGAGAAAATTATCTACTAATCAAATTACAACGACAAAATTCGAAGATTGTGACAAACGTCGCTATACACCGAAAATCCAAATATTAGCGTTCTAAATTAGTTTGAATAGTTGGACGCTTACTCGCGATACTATCGGTGTGCACAATTACAATCAAACGTTCTCCCTAATGATTTGCTCATACGTTTTTTTTCTATCTTTAAATCTAACTTGTGTAAAAGAAGTTCACTTTTATAAAAATTCCTATAAAGTTTTAAAAACACCATCATTCACAGTTAAAAACAAAATGTTCCATCATAGTGTATTACAAGTTTCATGTATCACCTTCATTTTATTTATTCGTGCCTTTATTGAGGAAGATAGAGGGAAAGTGCAGGAAAACAGTTGGGTTTGTTTGTTTCGCCCTGTGGACATTTATTAGTTACCCCATTAATCATGACTTACGTATAAATCCACTATCTACCTTCGTGCAGGGGTGGAATACACTACCCTTCCGAACTTTTACATCCGTGGTCCGTAGAATGTCTACTTGTTACTGGAATTAAAAATTCATAATTTATGATTGCATTACTATTCGTAAAAATTATGTGCGTTTTATTTAATTCTTTGTTAAAGTGGTTTAAATTAGTGTACACACTATTTTTTTTATTATTAGAATTGTTTTTTTTATTTATAAAATACACGATATTTAATGGAGACATTTACATGGAGTAGATACATTAGATCACCATACTAGGCGGCTGCCTGTTTCATGGTGACCAATGGAGTATAGTTACTTTGTATGAAGTCTAGTGTAAACATATGGTTTTATTATATTAATTATATTAACATGCTGACAATTGGAAAAATTATAAAAGAAAGTAGAAGATAAAAAGAAGAAAAAGACATGCGTAGGGATTAGACAAAAATATACTTTTTTTTAATATGTGCAAGCATGCACACATGTACTACACATAGGTGCACACATACATGCACACGCAAACACATACGCATATAATATACACATATATGTACGCATATATGCACATATGTACGCATACACATATGTACACACACATATACACATCCTTATCTATGTATACATATACACACACATACGCATGAACGTACAAATGAACATACACATATATACCCACACACCTAAACAATATATACACCTCTATCAGAATACGAGAAATGGGCAATTAACACTATCACAATCACTCATTAAAAATACATTTTAAGTCAAATTACAATACTACACTTATCTTTTAGGCGATGCTTGTGATGCTTGTAAGCGGAGTATACGAGTATATTGCGATTACATGTTTACATAATAATATTTTCTGGAAGTGTTACAAGAATAGTATGTGAAAAATGTTTACATGATAATGTTACGGAGTTGGTGGTTTACATAATTGAAAAAAGAGAGTACATAGCGACAAAATCGTTTTTTTGAATTAGAAGTTATAATAAAGATAATGCATGTAAGTACAGTGTGGCGCTGGAAATTTATCGTACAGCATAATGGTACAATCTTATACAGGTATGTGTGTGTGAATGTGTGTTTGTATTGATTGTCAGATATTTTTAAGCTTATGCACAATGGAGTATTGATACCAACCCTGATGTATGGCTGTGAGGCAATGAACTAGCAGATGAAAGATGAAAATACACTTAATGCTGTAGAAATGAGATCTCTGAGGCGAATGTGTGGTAAAACCATGTATGATCCTGTGGAAAATTTTGAGATTCGTAAAGAATGGAAGGCTGATGTAAGCGTAATGAGTAATATTAAGAAAGGGACGTTTAGATTGTTTGGGCATGTAGAGCAAATGAACGAAGAAAGGAATGTAACGAGAATACATGACGCGAATGTGAATGGAAGAAGAAGCCGGAGACGTCCGAGAAAGATATGGCCATGATCAAGCGAATGAAACACTTGAGTCGAGCCATGTCAGAAGTCGGAATAACAGAAGAGAATGTATGAGACGTATGAATACGAATGAAACAAGAAGTGTATGCCAAGATCGAGTTATTTGATGGTCCGTCTTCTCTGGCTATCACTACGGGGAAACGGCGTGATAGTTAGTTAGTTATTTTTAATTGCATTTGAGAGTTCGTTATTATCTTTTTTTTTCTAATGTCTTAAGTAGGTTATTGAAAAAAATTATTCCTTAGATGAGAGGTATTGATTTTACACAGTGGAATTTTTGTTTTTCTAGTATTTGAAAAAAGTGATTTTTTTAGAAATATATCACTAAAAATTGGTATTTTAAATCCTTTAAATAGTAATTTTATGGTATAATCTCTAGGTTTTCTTAGTATAACTTTAATGATTAGTTTTTGTATACCGCTTATTACTGGATTCTCGCTAGTATTATAATATAATGTATTATAAATGGATGTTTTTAAATATGTAACTATTAACTGCAGCTTGTGTGCTTTTTCCCACCTACAATACGTATTTCTTCAAGACCCATGTCCACTCGTTTCTCTCCCTCCATACAGCGTCCTCTAAGGTGTTATAGGCCCTGAGGGAAATTCCACGACCTGAGTCATCTTCGTGTAGTTAATTTATAAAAAAAGGGTCCAAAAGGAACAATTTGTACTAGTGTATGTCCAGATAGGGGAAGGGTGAAATTTCCAGGAGGTTGCCTGAATATCTTTTCCACGGGGTCTTTAAATGCAACTGTACAAATTTTGAAACGAATTGCTTCTAATATAACTAACTAACTAACGAAATATCTGGTCAATTGAGGATCTAAATAAAGTATATTATGCTTTATGCCACTCTCATTTGGAATATGGAATTTTGGGATGCGGCTCAGCCTGCACCAAATTACATGAAACCGTTAAATACCACCCAGAAATGCATCATAAAGACCATTTTAAAGGTCCCCATAAGGACGTCAACAACGGAAAATTTTAAACATTTCAACGTTCCAAGTATTCAAAAAAACCTTGTCAAAAATATTTTTTATTTAATCATCTTAAAAATGAGAAAATGGCTATGACTCTCCATGATCATAATACCAGAACAAAGAAACTAGACAAGATAAATATACCTAAATGCAATACTACTTTTGGACAAAGAAGCTCTGAATTTTTAGCTGTAAAATTATATAACAAACTCCTACTTAATATCAAAAAAAGTCCAGCAAAACTTGGCTTAAGGAATTACCAGAACAAGAACTGACTACTATTCTCAAAAAAAAAACGTCATAGAAATTACTGGAAAGACCCTACCCTAACCATGAAGTTGAAATATAGAAGTCGCTGAAACCCCTTTGTGCAAAACCTGGTCCGCCTCAGCACAGGATCTCCTACTGAGGAGAACTGTGAAAAAATTCTATGATATATATTTGTATTTTTAATATTTATACGTTACCTTATAATATCAAAATTATATGGAAACTGATAAAAAATAATAAAAAAAACTAACCATCATGCCGTTTCTCCGCAGGGGTAGGCAGTGACAATCGCCAAACAACTCGATCTTGGAATTCACTTCTTGCTTCATTATTATTCATACATCGTCTCATACATTCTCTTCTGTTATTACGACTTCTGACATGGCAATCGGCACCTCATCATCAGCATACGACAAGCAACATACTTTCAGATTACTCATTTTCACGCCCAAGCCCGCCTCTTTTAATTCTTGCATACATCCATGTACATATTGAATGACCGCGGTGAAATTACGCAGCCTTGCTTAACACCTATTTATTTTAAAATATAATTCAACGCATTTATTTCATAGGGGGGGTTAGCAGGTTTGGAGAGCAGGACGGAATGTGGCTACCAGGGGGTGGAGGAGGATGATTTTACTAGCGCAGATTTTTTGTGCAGGTTTTTAAAGAGTTACCATGGAAATTTTGTTTTAGGTCGATCAAAGGATGTAGGATTGTATAAAGAACTATAAATAACATCGGGAGCATCAATTTTAAACAGAAATAAAACGTAATAACGGTTTCTTCTTTTAATTGAATTTGAATCGGAGATGAAAAATATTAGCTTATAAGTTACTTGCACAAATAATATTACTATTTAATATTTAATCATTGAAGAAGATAATATTAACACATCCCAAATGAACCACGAACCCGAAACAACAACTCGAACCCAGGACCTCTACCTATCCGGGGTAACCGCTTAACCAACTTAGCTAATGAGACCAGTTACGCCATCTACACCGATATCATACTTCAAGTTGAAGACTTGTTAATATTATTCTCCATTTTTATATCCCATATTATTGGCTGCTATCCTTATGGTGATCGCAAAGTTCTACCCGAATACAATTGCAATCGGAATAGAGTCTCGGATATACCTACCCGATTTTTATTCATATGAGACATCTATTGACTTATTTTACAAGTCTGGAAAGAAATATTCAATTTATTTTTTCATTTGGGATGTGTTCATATTATCTTCTTCAATGATTAAATATTACAATGAGGTTTACAAACTTCAATAAGTCATAAAAAATAAATTTAATATTACTATTTCTCATTTTTGAATATATTATGTTAGTGGATTACTAGCAGAAGGTAACTACGTTTTGGTGTTTTTTGGGATATTGAAATTTCAAGTAACGTTACAAATCTTATCCTGTTATCTGTTAATCTCAAGAGTACTTTTGACTCTGAAACTGTGTACGAGTATATCACTTACACAAATATATTGACCATGTGTTAACAAATATAAAGTAATCGTTTGGTTAACTTTGTAGTTCCAACTTCTGCTGGTAATCTATTGATTATTACCAAATGGAATGTTCGTTGCAAAACTAAATAGTTATGCTAAAACCGAATATTTCCTACATACTCGTACACGGCGCTCGACACGCTTCGAGATATCTACAATACGACATACCTGGAATAAATTAAAGTACAGCTACTCAACAAACTAATAAAGCGCGCATCTTTTCCCGAAAAAACCAGTAGATATTGCGAGAATGGGGTGTTATTATTAGCCACGACCTCCAGACCTTGAGAGTGCTTGTAATCGTACTAGCTTGTAAATATACAAACAAATAATTTTATTTAATTTGTCCAATATTAGTGGTAATGACTCATGGGTTAATATATTATTTTAAAACACCCCCTTCCGTTGCTTCCCCATCCCAAACAAACAGCGCGCTGCGTTAGTGTACCAAAATGATTATGCTCTAAATATGTCTAATAAATCTCGCAGAATGTTTTGTTGTGCTTGCGAAAAACAATATTTTAAAGGTGTCATATGTGCTCGCGCTATCTTCTCACTGACAACATGTGTAGCATGTATTAGCGATACTTTACAACTTGTCACTTTCAATAAAGAATACCAACGTGGGGGGAAATTTACAGTCACTTTATCAAGATCAACCTTGAACGTTCAGTGGGAGAGATTTATAAATTTCACATAAATAAGCCGAGCTTCGGAAGATTGTAGATATTGAGATTTTTTGTTTGGACTCTCGCAAAGTAATGAAAACTGACGTTTTATCCGATGATTCCAAGGCTTTCTTGAAGGCAAGTAGATACACAGAAAATTGTTCAGTATACAAAAATACATTAGACAATTCAACTCGTTTTCCTTAAATGATTTTTCATTCAATAATGGATCTAAACATCACTTTGCAAGTTGCTAACTCAAGCAATACAACAAATGATTTATTTATTAATTATTTACGGGTAATTAGGAAAATGTATAAGGTTTCAAAAGGCAGAAATCCTTTAAAAAGAATTTACAGATTTTTTTTATATGAATACCGCACAAGAGTCCCAACTGCTCCCAGCCGTTTGGAGCCAGTGAGACTATTGCATTCCCAATTGGGGAATGTTGTGAGGGGAAGGAGAAAGGGAAGAGGAAGGTGGGGAAATACCTGGCTATTCAGATCTGGTTACCAAACACCGCTAAAAGCCATTTCAAGCAACGTTTCAATTCTGAATGCTGGTCATTTACCAGGGCGATACTGAGAGTATCTTCCACTCTGGAACGTGCGCAAATACACTATATATTATTTTTAAATGAATTAATTGCGAAACAACACAAATAATTAAATAAAATTTACTTGCGCACGCCGGGATTTGAACCCACGACCTTGGGATTCGTAGTCGAGAGCCTCACCCCTCGATCATTCGTAGTATTTCTTGAGTTTAACCTGAGTTAAACCTGCAATTTGTGTATTTTTGGATGCTGACCGTTAATATAAATTTGTTACAAATACTTCAAAACAATACCCACATTACTAACTAACTCATCACGGAGGGGGTAGCCAGAGAGGATAGAACACGACTTGGCAATATGGCAAATGTTTGCGAGTTCTTGCTGAACGACATTTTGGTAGAAATGTTTCATGTACAGTGGTGCCTTGCATAACGAACGCCTCGCACAGCGAACGCTGCACACAACGAACTTCCTTTTCGTTCATTTCACGATTCATACAACGAACTTCGCTTCACACAACGAACTTCGCTTCACACAACGAAGTCGCCCACTTCACACGATCACTGCCGATTTATTGCATCCTTCCGCGCAGGCAGTCGTTAGTCACTGAGCAGTATGCTTAACTTACGCACGTGTCGCAGCAATCGTTCATCATTACAACGAAGTCGCCCGATCTTCTACGATCACTGCCGATTAATTGCATCTTCCCGCGCAGGCAGTCGTTAGACTCGTTAGTCACTGCGTAGTACGCTTAACTTACGCACGTATCGCAGCAATCGTTCTTCATTACGAATTAAATCGCACACGTATCACGGCAGTCGTCCTTTTAAGATAACCTCAACATTTTTTTTATATGATGGGTTCTAAAAAAAGCAGGAAGGTGATTTCTCTTGAAATGAAACAGGAAATAATTAGAAGGAGTGAATGTGGGGTAAAACAGTGTGACCTCGTCAAAGAGTTTGGCCTCAACAAGACCACCATTTTCACCATTTTGACAAACAAGGATGCAATAAAATCAGCCAAAGTAGCCAAAGGAGTATCAAAACTATTTAATGAAAAACGTAGATCTTCAATCCACGAGGAAATGGAGAGGCTATTAGCGATTTGGATTAAGGACAGGCAGGTGAAAGGTGACGTAACAACCCAAGATATTATCTGTCACAAGGCCAAGATAATTTATGAAGATCTAAAGAAAAACATCCCTGGAAGTAGCAGCAATCAAGATAATAAAGAAGATTTCAAAGCCAGCAGGGTGTGGTTTTTTAGATTTAAGAAAAGGTATGGAATCCACAGCGTTAATATGCATGGTGAGGCTGGCAGTGCTGATAAAAAAGAAGCAGAAAAGTTCTCTATTAATTTTCAAAAATTTATTATGGATGAAGGATACTGCCCACAACAAGTGTTCAATGCCGATGAAACGGGTCTTTTCTGGAAAAGAATGCCGAGCAGAACCTTCATTACAAAAGAAGAGAAGAAATTGCCAGGACACAAAGCCATGAAGGACAGACTTACCCTTACGATTTCGTCTAATGCCAGCGGAGACCTCAAGATCAAACCTCTATTGGTTTATCACTCTAATAATCCAAGAATTTTTAAGAAAAATAACGTTATTAAGTCCAAATTGCCCGTCCATTGGAAGTCCAATCAAAAAGCCTGGGTGACCCAAGTTATCTTCAACGAATGGATTCTGAAAACCTTTGCTCCTGCCGTGAAGAAATTCTTGTTGGAAAAAGAACTGCCGCTCAAAGCCCTTCTGATACTTGACAATGCCCCTTCTCACCCAAAAGACCTAGAAGAAATATTGCAGGAAAATTATCCTTTTATCAAGGTGCAGTATTTGCCACCAAACACCACATCCATTCTCCAGCCAATGGATCAGCAAGTTATTGCGAACTTTAAAAAACTCTACACTAGAGCCCTCTTTAATAAGGTGTTTGAAGAATGCGAGTTTGGTGGAGACAATATGACTATCCGAATGTTTTGGAAGGAGAAATTTGATATCCTTTTGGCAATACGACTTATACAGAAGGCCTGGGAAGAAGTGTCACAAAGGACCCTCATTTCTGCTTGGAAGATGCTTGTGCCTTCGTGGATTCAGGAAGAAGCAGTAGTTGATGACACAGAAGTGGTGAAGGACATCATCACAGTGGCCCAAAGGTTGGAATTAGAGGTAGAGGAAGAGGATGTAGAGGAGCTCATTGAGGAACACAAAGAAGAGCTGACAACTGAAGAGCTCCAAACACTTCTGGCCCAACAACAGGACAATGCTCAAAGGGAAGCGTCATCTGATAACGAGGAGCAACAATCAAACAATCAACCAATTCCAACTGCTGACATCAAGAACATCCTGGTCAAATGGAAAGCAGTTCAGGAGTTTACCAATGCCCACTATCCGGATTCCGCTGAAGCAAACAGGATCAACGACCTGTACTCCGATACTCTTGTCCATTATTTCCGGCAGATGTTGAAGAAAAGAGAGAAACAAACGACTTTGGACAGGTTTTTCACTGCACCATCGGCCAAAAAGCGGAAAATGGATGAAGATGTGCAAGATTCGATTATTTCTTAAAATTAAAAAATGTGTGTTTGTTTCATTATGTTTTTAGATGTATCTAAATAAAAATAATAACAAAAAATTTATCTTTTTTATGTCATCTTACCATATTTTATGCTACAGAACGAATTATTTTTTTTTAACATGTATTGTTATGGGAAAACGCGTTTCACATAACGAACTTTTCGCATAACGAACTTGCTCCTGGAACGAATTAAGTTCGTTGTGTGAGGCACCACTGTATAAGCAGGGGATTATCTCACCAATTTTTAAAGGGGGATGCAAACCAGTATGGTTTTCGCAAAAACTTATCCTCCTTGCATGCCATTACAGTTACAATAAACACCATCTTTAGTCATCCTTTGATAGGGGTGTCCCACAGGGTTACATTTTAGGTCCCTTAATCTGAATAAGTATTAATGATCTATGCAGTCTTCAAATAGATAGACAGGTTACTGTGTTTCTATTTAGTGCTAAATCTTGGAACAAATTGTTTAATATGGTTGAAAGTGGTTTAAATATTGTCAAATAATGACTTGATTCACACATGTTAATTCTTAATACAGAAAAAACAAATTTTAATTTTTTTATAATAACAAGCAATCCCTTACTACCACCTCATATTGCATAGCCGTAACTCATTGGCAAATGCACGCACTTATCCTTCAGTAAATATAGCTGAGCATATAAAATACCTTGGCAAACATGTTGATGATCTCCTAAAATGAAAACTTCATGTCACAAAACTGAGGAAACTCATTTGTTTCTTCAAATATGTCAGACACGTATTAAATTAAAAAAAAACGACTAACGCCAGTTTACGAGCACTAAATTTGTTTTTAAGGAGCTAGATGTTCTCAACTTGAAACAATTATGCTAAAAAAATTCTATTGCACCCATTTAAGAATGTTCATATTTTCGAAGAAAGAAAAATTACTAGAACCCTAAGGCAGTCACATAAACTCCTTTAATATCCCAACCTATAAAACCACCTGTGGAAAAAAAGTTTCAAGTGCAACGCCATTAAACAATTCAATCCTCTTCTCAGCACCATCAGAAATTTAAAAATCAAAAGCTCTTTTAAAAACAAGAACATTATTCAATTTAAATTCCAAGTTTAATTTATTTCTTATCATGTAGGTACTATATTTCAAAGTTGTCATGTACTAGGTAGCTGAAAAACCACTTTTGTACATTGTCTATATATATATATGGAAAAGAGTAACATAAGATTTTATTTTATTTTATTTTATTACCCCACTAGGCCTACGTCTGTATTGAGATGACAATGTACGAGTATAGTGGTTTTCAGCTACCTAGTACATGACAATTTTGAAATATAGTACCTATATGATAAAAAATAAATTAATAGTATATATATATGTATATTGTAACGCCGAGATACATGGTCAGCAATGTAATACAATCAGGTGTCTTATATTAGAAGATGAAGAAAGATGCCGGCTGAGAAGGCGGAAATGATTTCACGGGGACTTCCGCCTACCCCTCGCTCGAGTGAGGAAATATATAATACAGCCTTATATGACGCGAACTTGTGCTAGAATCGCCAATAAACACTTATATACACATTTACAGACTATTATTTGACATTCCCTGCATAACAAACCCGTTAAGTCTTACAATGTATTTAATTTTTTCATCGGTCTAAAGGAATTTTATCACATCACAACAGCGATTAAATTTTATCACATCCTAGCATTGAGATGAAATTCGGCGATTCATTAAAACGTCTGTAACTAAAGAATATATTGTCAAATATAAAAATAAAATAATCCCACTTGCGACGAAATTTCGATTGGCTTAAGAAATGTTTGTTTTTTAAAAATCTACTTACTTGCCAATGCCAGCAAATTCTAGAAATACGGCAACAAAAAGGAAAATTTTCAATAATTAATTTGAATCCCTCGTTCTAGACTTAATTTATCCATCAATACTCATAGTAATTGGTAAAAAAACAACACGGGTTCGTCAGTGGAAGATCAACTGCTACTAACCTATTACTTTACCAAAACTTTTACGAATAAAAAACAAGTTGACACTATCTATACTCGTATACTGACTTTTCAGAAGCTTTCGATGAAGTATCCCATAAATTATTACTTGGTAAATTATATGCACTAGGACTGAGAGGCAACATGTAGGATTGGTTCTCAAGTTACTTATCTAACAGAATCTTATTCGTCACAATTATGTCTTTCAAATCTAAGGTATTTAATTCAACTAGTGGTCTGCAAGGAAGTCATCTCGGTCCCATTCTATTCCTAATATTTATTAATGACATCATAACTTGTTTCGACGATGTAGAAGTTCTGCTTTTTGACGATGATATTAAACTATACAAAGAAATATCCAATATTAGCGACTGCGTAATCTTACAGTTATACACCGACAAATTACACAATTGGTGTATCGCTAATAACTCATTTCTTAACCTTGATAAATGCAAGACACTAAAATTTTGTCGAATCAAGACCCCTTTATCATTTATCTACCCTGTTTTATTTATTTATTTATAAAATACATGATATTTAATGGAGACATTTACATGGAGTAGATACATTATGTTTCATGGTGACCAATAGAGTATAGTTACTTTGTATGAAGTCTAGCGTAAACATATGGATTTATTATATTAATTATATTAACATGCTGATAATTCGTCGCTTCAGTAAGAATAGGTAACAAACTTTCAGTAAGTATAGATAACAAACTCTTGGAAAAAGTCGAGGAAATTAGGGATCTCGGAGTTTTGTTTGATACGCAATAAAATTTTGTAAATCACAAACAACAAATAACTAATAAAGGTATGAAGACAGTGGGATTTATAATTAGAACTATCAAAGACTTTGATTCGCTGGAAGTTATAAAAATCGTATATTTGTCGTTAGTGCGCAGCATATTAGAATACAATTCAATAGTGTGGTCCCCATACTATCTTATTCATATAAAAATATATATTAAACGCGTTTTTATTAACTTCAAACTAAACATACCAATTCAACACATAAACTATACATTCTTGCAAAATACACTCAAAATACATACCCTAGAAAACAGAAGAAAAATAACAGACTTAATTTTTTATTTTAAATTGTTTATTCCGTATACTGTTGTGAACCCCTGCAACTAATCAACTTCAAAGTACCTCATCGACAAACTTGGCAAAATATATTATTCTGCAACAATAATTCTGGGACTAACTAAAATGCATGCACCCATTTCTCGTCTACATTCCGTTTGAAACAAATTCACCTCTTCTATAGATATATTTAATATAAGTTGACCCTTGTTTAAAAGTTACCTGAATTATATTTTTATGTTGCAACGATTATAAGAGCATCGCATAAGAGCTATTGTATAATTATTAAAAAAAAATCTACGTTTAAAAAACTTGTTCCTCCCTTTTTCTTTCCCTATATCATGCACTATATTATGTATTTTGCAATTTCATATATTTTTTCGTCATCCGAAATATAAAAACACGATGTTTTTTTTTTTCACAATTACTCGTATACATACATATACTCGTATATCATAAATATGTTACACTTATATACCTACTATGTATCATGTTCTTTTTTGTTAATTTAAAACCTTTTTTTCTTTCATATTTGTAAAAAGCATTAACTTTGTGGCTCGCCATAATTTACAATAAAAAACACATAAATTTGTTGTAGACCACTTTTATTTTATCAAAACTCTACCGGTTTCGGAAGCACCCTTCCTTCATCAGGAGAATATTAAAACTACTAGTTTGTTACTATCAGGAGAATATTAAAACTACTAGTTTTAATATTCTCCTGATGAAGGAAGGGTGCTTCCGAAACCGGTAGAGTTTTGATAAAATAAAAGTGGTCTACAACAAATTTATGTGTTTTTTATTGCTTTTTTTCTTTCATTACACAAAATCATTTAAATGTTGAAATATGTAAAAGCCCATCGTGACCTTAAAAATTAATAAATAGCATGTATGGGATTCATTTCAGACTCGCTCTTGGGTAGTATTTATCCATGTTCCATAATCCATATCCATAAACATGTTCTCAGCCATGCCGGGGTTGTCGGGCATCTGTCGCCACGTGATGCTCACTGACCCCTCGTGCACGTCTAGGAAGGCGCGCACCCGTGCCTCATTCCGTGCGCGTAGTTCATTCCATGCTGCCACAGAGTGCTGTGGGCTATCGTGTCCAACGTGTTCCCCTTGATTTTGTTGGGGTACACAGCTGTGGCCCGGCCGATCTATCCCTTCATTACCAGTTGAGGTTACCCACCACTTTCTCACCACTTTCCCACCACTTTCTCACCACTTTCCTACCCTGGAATAAGTAACAAATGGTTACTCCTTCAGGGTGCACGTCGAGGACTTTCATTTTTTTGTTGAACGAAGCTAAGGTTATCAATGATTCTAAATTCTCAAGTGTCCCTGCATGGCGTTCTTTAGAAGGGGGTTAGTAGAAATACATATTCCAGATTAGTTATTATTACATTACACTTACCGTTGACAAAGTTTTCTCTTATAAATATGGTGGCTCCGCTCTGCTCGTTCGTAGTCCGTAGATTGCCAAGTGGGACGCGGAGGAATATTAACATGAAGAAAATCAAAAGGGTACCAAATAAATAAAACGAGAATACTTAGGACGAAACGTCGCCAGGATACTAGGTCAGTCCCTTTGAACCAGTGCCAAGTGGTTTCTTGTTCCTGCCACCCTTCTCAGGAGGCTTTGCGCCAGTCGTCAGGATCATCCCTTAAGAAAACTGTGATTTGGAGAGGGGTAAAAAATACCCAAAGACCGTGGGGATATGGAGGGGGCCACTGTGTTGGAGAACCGGGAAGGTCATCACCCCGAGCGTGCTCCATCGGGAAGTACACAGGGGATCTGGCTAGGGTCAATCAGAAGTTGGTGACTGTCTCGGTTTGCAGGGACGGGGGTTAATTTTCCACTCCCTCATGGGGGGAGGTGGACAATACATGATAAAAAGGTTTTTGAGTTCAGTTAGCCTATACGACGTAAAATATAAACTGAGATAAGCCAGAAAAATTTCACGTATGTACGAGCATATAGAAAAAAAAACTCATGATAGAGAAAGAGAAGATAAGAAACACAGTGAACATTAGTTTAACGTATGAGGTTAAGTTGAACAGAGTTGAATATAAAAACAAGGTAGCAAGAATCTGAAATAAAAGAAAAGGCATACGCAAAAAAAAAACAGACGTAATTCAATAAAAATAAACAGATATATGAATAACAATCCGCAATAAAGTAAAATTAAAGTTAAAGTTACTTGGTTGAGAAGCTACATGGGAAAAAACATAAAGTTTACAATAAAGTAAATTCAGGATAAAACCGGAAGGTAGAAGTTGACGAAGGGAAACATGAAATGTATAATCATGCATATACAGTAATGAATAGTTTTAGAGAAATACGGGGGATTAAGGACGACATTACCTCAGGCACCTGAAACGAAAAAAAATAACATTAAAAAGCTATTTCAAGAGTGGAGAGGTGCGGGCCATCTCTCCACCCATCTACTTATAAACCTTCTCAGGCACTCGAAGTTCTCCTTGTTGCAGACCAGATCAGCATTCCAAACTGGTCTGGTTATTCTGGTCAAACCATCCAACATTTCCTCTCTCGCATCTCCCTTCAGTACCAGTGTGAAGGTCGGCTTCTGTTCAGGAGTGGGAATGCTAAAGTGCATGGTGCGCGTTACATCTGCAGTTCCGTCCCTCAACTGAGCGCCAGTTTAATAATCATAAGAGTTAATTTCTATAGCTCAGTTTTCTGAAGGTTCTCCTCAAGCGCGCTTTATACTAACTAACCTAATATAATTAGAAAATAACGGATATGCTAAATATATATTTATAAATTTAATCGCTGTTGTGATGTGATAAAATTCCTTTAGACCGATGAAAAAATGAAATATATTGTAAGACTTTATTTAACTGGTTTGTTATGCAGGGATTGTCAAATAATAGACTGCAAATGTGTATGTAACTATTTATCTAGCACAAGTTCACATCATATAAGTTTGTATTATATCTTTCCTCACCCGAGCGATTCCCGCCTTCTCGGCCGGCATCTTTCTTCTTCTAATTTAAGGCTGGTAATTGTATCCCATTGCTGGCCATGTATATCGGCGTTACTATATATTTATATACAAAAATTAAAATTATGACTTAAAATATCCACTAGCAGTAGCAAGTAGCAGACTCACTTCCACGAACAACTTAGAATAAACAATTGAAATTGTAAATAATAAAAATAAATAAGATTTGTATATGTACGAGTACATAGAGATTCCACGTCACTGAGCATAAAATTAAATTTTAATAATTGCAATGCTATTGTTTGTTTATACTAATCTACCGGGACGTGCCTGCACGGAGGAGTTATCGACACTTACATGTGTTTCACCTCCCATTCTACCTAGTACCCACTTAGTTCTCATTCTTCTGACTACTCATGGTACAGAGTACAGAGTAGGATGACAGTATTATAAATGGTAGGTTTGCCTTTGTAGTACAGTGTAGCCCAGGCTCGGCCGACTAACCGCACGCGATTGTGCTTGAAGCATGTTCGTCGGATTATTAGCTCAAAGCATGCCGGTCGACCAAAGGGATTTTCCGGCGTATCGCCGGAATCGCCACTTCTATCCCTATATACTGCTATTTATCTGTTGGATATATGGTTGCGATTTTTGATTTGGCCTTCGTATGTCTAGATATCAAGAGGACCAGAGTGGTAGATACTCTCAGTATCGCCCCCGTGAAAGACCACCACTCAGAATGAAAGCGTTGAAATTGCTTAAACCGTCTTTGGTTACCAGATCTGAATAGTCAGGTTTATATTAAGTTACTTAGTGTAAACCTAACTTGATATGAACTATCGAAAAAATGCTCTATTTAAATTAATGGTTTTTATTATCATTTTTTTTCTCTTTAGTGAATGAACTTATTTTTGATATTTTACTGAGTAATCCTTTTTTTCTCTTTTTTCTTCCTCTTATTTTACGTACCTATTGTTATTTTTTTGTTTGTATTATTATTACTTATGGGACGTATTGCATTGCACTACCCCTGCTTACCTTCTGGAATGAAGAACTATTATTATTATGATTATTATTATTTCTTAACCTCTTACCCATTACCTTCAGCCTCACAACATACTTAAATTGGGGATGACATAGTTCCACTGGCTCCGGGCAATTGAGACTTTTCTGCAGTATTCCATAAAAAAAAAAAATAATAAAAAAAAACAAAAAATCAGTTAGATTCCATTCAGTACAGAACAGTCTCAATGTTCTTCCATTGGAAAATGTAGATCGATTCCTTTATTTAATAAATTCCAGGTATGCAACTAATAGACGAAATTATCATTATTCTTCTTATAGAATGTATTACCCACTGAATGGCAACAGTAAATTTTTTGAAATACATGCCAATACGCATTTAAAAACTTATTAAAAATAAAGGAGAATAATATAGTACAAATTTATTTATTTTGTGATAAATGTTAGTGCTGTGTACCTTACTAAAATATAGTTTGTAAATTTAAAAAAAATCCCATGCGTTCAAAAAATAGTTAGGTAATTGTTTATTTTTATCCAGAAAAAATCTTAAATCTGTGCATTATAACAGGTGCAAAATTTTTTTTATTTAAAAAATTTTATAATGATTCATTTTTATATTTTATGATATGAAGTAAACAGGTATCAATAAATCACATCGAAATCTTATACATCTAAAACAAAAAAAACTGAACACATTTCTATGGTCGCTATTTGCTACTGTATAACATCCTCCTATCTAATTGTGTGCAAGTCATTGTACCTACCCGCTTTATTAAAACATTAAAAAATGTTTTATATGATCCCCTGTCCTGGCCTAGGTTGAGGTGGTTTTGGTTTATCTCCAGGAAAAACCAAAACCACCAAATTTAAAAAAAAAATGCGTAAACTTCGACGTGATTCAAAATCTCAAGTTTTGTTTTTTTAATTGATTTTTAAATTTAATTATGTGTATATTTTTTTATTTATTTTTTATTTTATTTTGTTTTTTATATGTTTATAAAATAAAACAAAATTTAATTTAAAAAAATGCATATTATTTGTTTAAAAAATTTCTTTATTTTTTTATTCTATAAATTTTTAGTTACACGAATTAAACATATCAACAATTAATAACATAAATACTATTGTTAAACATACATTATTTCATTTGTGTATTATTTTACCATAGATTTATTATAATTAGATGAGACACTTGCGAAAAAAGTGTCTTTACTTTGATGGAGGTTGGTACATCCACCTAGTTTCCCACCATTTCAGTCGACACCTACAACCATAGTCGAAATTTAAAGTATGCCTGTATCGAAATGCATCTTGTGTTGTGTTACTGCAAAATTAACCCCTAAAGATGGTTAAAAGCCGACGGATTAAGTGCCTCGGGGAAAGCGCGTTGGCTGAGTTAACATCGCGACACAAGCAACATCTTCCGCTTACCGTGATGGTAGTAGGAGATTTTCAAATATTGTCAGGTTATTCGTAACTTGGGAATGTTTATCATTCTTATAATAAAAATAAATTACTACTATAATTTTAAGATCGCTAATCACAACTGTCACGTTATGACGTTGTGTTTTCGACGTTCGTCAAGGTGCGGCTAATTTCGGCAAGGCTGAGTGGCGAGAGTCCCCTCTCCGCACCACATACCTCCCCCTAAAAAAAATGGAAAATGGTCTGTATGGGCTAACTCCTCTATTTTATGTAACTCTATGGCTCTATCCTAAATTTACCCTTATTTAATATTGTTATTGATTCAGAGCGAAGGGTTCGGCAGTTAGCGTACATAACGTATATTATATTATACCCATCTCGCTTCCTTTTGGTGAATTAATCATAATCCAGTTAACTCTCGACGTGGGGCTTAAATACATACTTATTTCAGGCCTACCTCACATTCCGCTAATGGCCGCTAATGATTCATTATGAACGGATTAGTTATGTTCTAGCTGAATTCGAAAACAAGCGTGTTCCCAACAGCTTGAGTGAATTAGAGAGTTGAAAAAGGAAGCATCTACCTACTACTCGTATACTAATTTTATTCAATGCTTGCTTTATTACCAGCTCAGTCCGAGTTTCAACATTATTTTGAGGAGATATTTTTTCTTACTGATCAATAAAATTTTTTTATGGAGTTTTACCTTATTATTCCACAGTTAAATTAATGTTTCGCAGCTCCGTAGCTCATGGTGGAAATAACGTTCAGTACTGAAAATAGTTACGTTGACCTATAAGTTAATGTTCGACCGAGTTTTAAGACTCTTTGGTCTTATTTAATATTCGAAATATATGTAAAAACCGATACCTTGGCGTCTTATACAGCTAAGATGCTGTGCCTGTCCCGAAAAATCGGACCAAGAGAAGAAATCATGGAATAGTTTAATAGGCCACAAATTTTTGATTAAAATATCTTATTTTCTTATCTCTGTGGCATGATTTTCAATGACATAATTTAAACATAATAGTAATTTTTATCTTTTCACGCCTTGTTATTTCCTTGATTTCATTTATAATAAAAATAAAAATATATGTAATTTTGTAACTTCTAATACAAATTTAATTATGTCTAACCACAAAGTGATTGCTTCGTGACAAAAAAATAATTTTATTGTTTAATATTTTATAACAATTTTTATTTGTCAATTATTTTTCATTTATTTTAAGATTTTAATTTAATTTCTTACCTACCTCATCTATTATTGTTAATTTTTGTTTGTGTTTGTAATTTGTCTATTCTTACGTTTTTATTATTTTTCTGTATTGTTTATTCTTGTCATTACGTCTTAGTATACTTTATGTCCTGATGAGGGAAGATTCTTTTCCGAAACATGTTCATATTTATATATTAAATTGTGGTTTACACAAAATATTTCTTATTTGTATGATAAAAAGTATTTTGTTTTAACCGCTATTTAATAAGTACATATCTGCATATATTATTTATTCATTTTTGTACCTTCGTTGTTCCTTGTTTTTTTATGAATTTATTTTTTCTAATATAAATATAATAATTTTGTTTTCTTTTAGATAATTATTTTTACATTAATACCCAATTATTTACCTCTCTTACAATTTAATGCTATTTTTTGTCTATGGTTATAATTTGTCTATGCTTACATGTTATTATTTTTCAGTATAAATTGCATCCTGACTTGGGTCTCATTGATTTCGAAACATGTTGATGTTTATTAATTAAATAGTGGTTTAAACAATTTTTTTTAAAATTATTTATATTATATTCTCTCCATGAATTTGGTAAAGAACTTGTACGCTCATTTAATCAGTCGACCATAACAATCAGCGGAAGATGGTAAGAAAATGGCCATTTCAAATACTCAAGTCACATTTTATACCCGAACTACACACGGTCCAGCTTTGGTCACGCAACTGCTAAATGGATATTGTAAAACTCCATAACTCGTGTTGGAAATGACGTTTCATTCTGAACACAATTGCCAACGTTCACTTTCAAATTACAGAAAGAAAATTTGTGCGAATTTCACAACTAAAGAGCTTACAGTTCAAGAGTTTTTGATGAGAAGTTATTGCAATTGTTTCTTGCTTAGATGTTACATTTACATGTAAAAATATGACTTCTCGTTATATCATGAGCTTGCAACGAAAAATGGCCGAGCCAAGGTCATTGGTTTTTGGTAGATTTAGATTGAGGATTTTTCCTTGGATGGCAGGCTCATAGTTTCGCAAGATGTGATATTTTTTAATAAATGTATATTTTACTTCATATAAGCAAAAAAAAAAATCTGAATTTCGAAGCTTTGAGTTTGTATCTATGCAAAGAACTTCAGTTTTAGTCTACCAACGGACCGGGATCTTGATTTGACCACTTTTCGTTGTATGCTCACGATATGTTATGTGTTTATACGTAAACAAAGTCATCGTTTTTAAGAAACGTTTACGTATCCAATGATATATCTATCGTCTTTCGCAGATGAAAGAGTTCAAATTAATAAATGCTAATTTCAACATAGATGTCGATTCTGAGAAACATAATTCGAAACATTCACGGAGACCGGTAAGGAAGGGCCGTGGAGAAACAGACATAAATTAACACATTAATTGTTTAATTCGTAGAACTCCATTTAAT